>JAODAL010024961.1:0-59560 GCA_025379985.1 Phyllomedusa bahiana
CAGTACAGGGGAGCACTGTGTTCTCCTTTCTTTTCTAGGGATTTTACCAGTACACAGTAGCACTGGGTTCTCCATTCTGTTCTATGGGAGTTCCCAGTACAGGGCAGCACTGGGTTCTCCATTCTGTTCTATAGGAGTTCCCAGCACAGTGGAGCGCTATGTTCTTCATTCTGTCCTATAGGAGTTCCCAGTATAGTAGAGCGCTGTGTTCTTCATTCTGTCCTATGGGAGTTCTCAGTACAGAGGAGCGCTGTGTTCTTCATTCTGTTCTATGGGAGTTCCCAGTACAGGGAAGCGCTGTGTATTCCATTCTATTGGAGTTCCCAGTACAGGGGAGCGCTGTGTTCTCCATTCTGTTCTATGGGAGTTCCCAGTACAGGGCAGCACTGGGTTCTCCATTCTGTTCTATAGGAGTTCCCAGTACAGGGAAGCGCTGTGTTCTCCATTCTGTTCTATGGGAGTTTCCCAGTACGGGGGGAGCGGTGTTCTCCATTCTGTTCTATGGGAGCTCCCAGTACAGGGCAGCACTGGGTTCTCCATTCTGTTCTATAGGAGTTACCAGTTCTGTGGAGCGCTGTGTTCTCCATTCTGTTCTATGGGAGTTCCCAGTACAGGGGAGCGTTGTGTTCTCCATTCTGTTCTAAGGGCATTTTCCCAGTACAGGGAGCGCTGTGTTTCTCCATTCTGTTCTAGGGCAGTTCCCAGTACAGGGGAGCGTTGTGTTCTCCATTGTGTTCTATGGGAGTTCCCAGTACAGGGAAGCGTTGTGTTCTCCATTGTGTTCTATGGGAGATCCTAGTACAGGGGAGCGCTGTGTCCAGCTGCATTTGGAACTTCCATAGAGCAGAATGGGGAGTGACAAGCGCCACCAGCTCTCTATTCTGATCAGAAACTTTGTGTGGCCTGGTCCCGAGATAGGTGTGTTGCCCAGTTTGGGTCCCAAGGCAAATAAATCACACAGCCCCCCCCCCCCCCCCCCCCCTGGAAAATTCAGCCCACTCCACACCTCCTCCTTTTCTGCCTGGGATGAAGTGGCACCCTAGGCAGTGGCCAACCTTCGCCTACCCATCGTCCTGGCCCTGTCTACACTAGACTTTGATGGCATATCCTACTGATTTCCCATCAAAGTGCACGGTGGGAACAACCCTAAAAGCAATAACCCAATGAGCCCTGTATTTAAAAACAGCTCCAAACATTATGCTGCTACTTAAGGACACTGAAACGTCCATTACAGCTTGGAAGATGAAGGCAGCTTTTTAGATGCTTTGGTCAACATGGTCATTTGTGACCTAAGAGACTGTGATCTTAGCTTTTATGTTCCTTGCTCCACCTCTTAGGACCAATCTACAGGACAAACATTTACAACCCAACTGTAAAACCATCCCCCATAAACCTCTATTGCCAATCCGAGCTGTAGTCCACACCACTCGGATTTTCTTGAGGTTGGATTTCAAAACTGTTGTTTTTACAAAAAAGTTGGAACATGTTCACTAATTTGCTGTATTTTAGTCCAAAAAAATGAGCCCCAGACATTTGTGTCGGATCTGCGGCCAAACAACATAGAGATAAATCTCACTGTAAATCTGGAGGGAAAAAAAACCCACCTAAAATACACATTGAAAACGGAGTCAAAAAACGCGTCCGACGTTTTCGTATTCAGAATGTGACGAGTATTTTGACACTTGCCGTGAGGACACAGCCTTATCTAGTTACATAGTTTGTTAAAAACATTGTTGGAAATCAGATGGTATTTTAAGCTCACCACACCGCATTTTTTGCGCAAAAGATCACGGACGGATTTCAGATTCCCGCTGACCCCGTACATTAAAGGGGTCGTCTCACTACAGGGATCGCTGCTTTTTATGTTAAAGATCTTGCAAAAAAATCACTTTTTCAATTGGTTTCCCTTAACAGTGTCCTACCTATTTTCCCAGATATCCCCTCTGAAAGGGGCCCACACCTCAGGTCCTATAATAAACGACCGTTCAGTCTCTCCTGAAGGCGCCAGCCGGTCAAAGCACAACCTGTTATTCCCCCCGATAGGCGCCAGCTGGTCATAGCTACAGACCCTTTTTTCTCCCTGAAGGCTGCAGCACTGGTCCCATGCTACAGACCTTTTGTCTTCCTGATAGGGTGCCAGCACTGGTTGCAAAAGCACGAAATGTTTGATCTTCCTGAAAGGCTGCCACACTGGTTTTTTATAGCTAAAAACCTGTTTTATTTTTCCTGATAGCTGCCACACGGGGCCTATAGCTACAGACATGTTCGATCTCTCCTGATAGGCGCCAGCACTGGTTTCCCATAGCTACGACAGTTTTGACTCTCCTGAAGACCCAGCAGGTCGCTATAGCACAGACCATTTGAGCCTTCTGTAGGCTGCCCGCACTGGTTGCATAGCTACGACCTGTTTTTATCTCTCCAAGGGGCCAGCACTGTTGCTATAGCTACAGACCTGTTTTTTCTCTCCTGTAGGCCCGCCCAGCACTGGTCCTATGCTACAGACCTGTTTGAAGCTCTGCTGAAGGCTGCCACACGGTCCTATAGCTACAGACCTGGATCTCTCCTGATAGGCTGCCCAGCATTGGTTTTCTACAGCACAGACCTGGCTTCTACTGCAGCCATAAAGCCAGAAAAAAAACCGGCCCCTAATTCAAAGTGAAACCAAGAAAAAGGGACGAGGTAAGATGAAACAATGTGTGAACAACCCCTAAAGGCCCACGGAATCCGAAGAAGAAGAAAAATTTTTCTTCTTCTGCCGGTGGCCGGGGCTTCAGTAGGGAAAAACCCCCCGACTACACAAGATTTCTTAAGGCTTAGGCCAGAGGAAAAAAACCGCCCCCGAGTTTTTGCCATTTTTTTTCCAAACAGCTGGGTTTTTGACAATGGTTTTTAGATTTTTTGTTGGTTTTTTGGTGTGGTCTTTTAGGCGTTTTTTCAGGCAATTTTCACTGGTTTTGAAACAGTTGAGACCTATATGCCTTGTTCAAACAATTGGGCGTTTTTTCAGTAAATCTGTGCCAAAAACCGCCCGGCGGTTTACATAGACTTCAACAGCAAATTTTCTGCCGGACTCCGGAAGGATTTACAGTATGTTTTAAAAACCGACGGCTTTGAAAACTGACCGGAAAAAAAAACAACCTGTGTAGACTACAGATCGTTTTTTTTTTTATCGAAGTCTATGTGAAAAGTTCTCCGTTGAATTTTCAGGGGTGTCTAAATACTAAAACCGCCGAAAAATCCAACGGAAAACCTGTGCTGTGTAGACCTGGCTTTAAGGTCTACACAGCGCTGGGTACAGCGTTTTTTCGGCGGATTCAAAATATTAAATCCGGTTTCAAAATTCTAGAAGCCCAAAAAAAAGTCAAAATAAAAAAGTAATTTGGGCCCTAAGGGCGGGACGACTTATGGGGGTTCATTTAAAACGCTTTACCCCCCCAATTTCCTGATTTTTTAGACTGACAAATGTATATTTTGAATTCTTAGGATGACAATGACGGCGATCAGGACTAATTGTAGGTGACCGGCTTCCTAGATAAGTGTCACAGTGCGGTTAATGCCATTAGCTTGCAGAAGTATTTCTGACACAGATATTAACCCCTTAAGCACCCGGCGCCTGAAGAGGCCTTAATGACGCAATTTTGTATTTTTTTTTGCCTCCTTGGTTTCAAATCAAACTTTTTTTGTTATTTAAAATGAAACTATAGGGGACTTTTTTTTAACCCGGGGGACAAGGTTTTTTTTTTTGGGGGTCAATTTTTAAATTTTACATAAATGACTGCAGAATTTTTTTTCTAAATATTGAGGCGTGAACCGGGCAAAAAGGGAACCCATCAGCTAATTTATGCTGCCTGAACGAATAGCAGGTTACCCAATCCTAAACCTGTGTGTTTTACCCCGAAACCCTGCGGATTTTAGGAGTAAACACCCAGTGAAAGGGCCTGGGGTGTGAAAAAAAAGCACTGTGCCCGATCCAATGTGCGGCTTCTCCTCGCCCCCCCAGCTTGACTGACACCCCCTTTTCCCAAATTTTTTGCTATGGGGAGAAGAAATTCCAGTAAAAGCAAAAAGGGGCGGGAAAAAAAAACCACACATTAGTCTAAACCCCGGCCCCCCGGTGAAACCCCTTCACTGGGGCGTAAAAAATAATTAAAAGGGAACCTGTCATCTATTTTAAAGCCACCCCCGAACAATGGCAGCATAAAAATAGCGCGGGGAAGGGGTCCGAGGCCCCCCCCGGGGGAGGGGGGCCCGAGCGCGCGCGGGGAAAAGGGGGCCCCGACCAAAGGGGGAAATTTTGCCCAAAGAGGGGGAGGGAGTCCGACGCGAAGGGAGAGGGGGTCCGACGGGGGGGAGAGGGGGTCCGAGGGCGGGGGGAGGGGAGTCCGCGGGGAGGGGGGGAAAAGGAGTCCCCCCGAGCGGGGGAAGGATCCAGTGCGGGGGAGGGGGGACCCCAATTTTGGGGGGGAAAAGGGAGTCCGATTTGCGGGGGGGGAAGGAGTCCGAGGCGGGGGAAAGAGGGGGCCCCGGATGGCGGGGGAGAGGGCCCCGAGTTCGGGGGAAGGAGTCCGATGTCCCGGGGAGAGGATTTCCGTGTGGGGGGGTTTCCCCCCCCCTTCCCCAGGGAGGCCGAGGGGGCGGGAGAAGCCCAATGGGGGGGGAAGGGCCCCCCCCCAACCTTTGCAAGGTTTTTTCCCAAAAACCAAGGGGAGTTTTCGGGGAAAAGACCCGGATTTGGATCCCCCCCACCCTTCAGCCTTTTGAGGGCAAAAGGGAATTTGAGGGGGCCCAAATTATTTTCCCCCCCCAACCCCAAATTTATCATTTTCCCCCACTAAAAACCCCTTTGGGTTTAGATTAATTTTACAGGTTTTTAAAGGGGTTGTGGAAAACAAAATATATGTGGGAAGGGTTGTTTTTTGTGGGGTAATGTTTTTTTTATTAAATATTTATTCCCCAAAACAAAAGATAACTGTTTTAATTTAGTAATGAAATTACCCATTTTTCCTGTGTATGCTAATTCTTTTAACAGTCCTGTAAACAATACTTAAACACTTTTTGTCAGTATAAACACGGGGCTACGCTGTCAGCTAAAACATTATTTAAGTGTAAAAATTTTACCCCCAAAAAGGGAATAAAATAAAAAAAAGTTAAAAAACATTTAAAAAAAAAGTGTTGAAAAAAAAAAAAAACCCTTAAAAAAAAATTGGGGGAATAACAAAACCAAACCCCCCCCCCCCCCCCACAAACTTACACACACTAGGTATTCCCTTGCAAACCCGGGAAAAAAGATAATTTAAATTTTTCAGGGTTTTCTAGTGGAAACCGAAAGGGTAAATTGAAAAGCTTTAGGGTAAATGACCTGGAGTAAGATTTTTGGGTTATAAATTTGGGTTTTGGGGTTTCAATTTAAAATTTTAACGGTTTTTTCCAAAATTTTCATTTGAACCCCAAAACAGACCTATTTGGGCAACACGACCCAACTAAGAAGTAGAATAACCGATTGCGATAAAGTGTTATCGCTTCGTGCCCTTTGGTTTGGGAAGGGGGGAAAAGACCCCAAACAAAAAAATTAATAAAAATTGGGTTCCCGAATCTCCAGAATATTTTGATAGGTTCGACCAAATTAGAAAAATTGGTTGATAACATTTGGGTTCGGGATGTTCTGAATATTTTGACAGGTTCGACCAAACTGCATTCGAACTGAACAGAGACCTATTTGGCCATTACAACCCCCAAATTTAAATTTGTAGAAAAACCCAAATTTCAAGGAAGCCCTTATTTGCTTCCCTCAGGGAAGGGGGAAATGGGGGGGAGAGGAAACCCCAATTTTGGGGAGATGGGGCCCCGGGTTAAAAATTGGTTAAGATTTGGTTTCGGGTGCCCAAAAAAATTTTAAAAAGTTCCCAAAAAAACTGCTTTCGAGTCAATTTTGGGCCCCCCACTAATTTCTATTTTGCCATAGGAAAAATTAAAATCTAAACCAATTCTCTATCGTAAAAACCCCTAAAAATTTAAATTTATTTTGTAAAAAAACCCTTTAAACCCCTATGCCAAATATTTTAAAAAAAAATTTCTAACCTCACAATTTTAAACCCTTTTTTCTTTCTGAAAAGGGAATAAAATCCCTTTCTAATTTATTCAAGTAGGTTGGGAGCACCACCTATTTTAAAAGGAGAAACCCCTTTTAAAATTTTTAAAAAAGAAAAAGCTCCAAAAGGATCCTACTTTGGGCAGTCGTCCCCCCAATCCAGGAAAAAAATAAGTCCCCCTTTTGGGCCCCCCCCGCAGCGGGGACCCCTTTTAAGAAGAGGTGGAAAAATCACAATTTAAAACGTCATATCTTACCTGCCCCCTTTCAACCCCAATTAAATTTGTAGAATAACCCAAAAGGGAAATTATAGCTTTGTGACCCGGTCCGGGGGGAGATAAAAACCCACCCAGAAAAACCGGTTAATAAGATTTGGAATGTCCTGAATATTTTGACAGGTTTGACCAAAACGAGAAAGATTTAAAAGTAACCCGGGCCAAAACAGGAAAGGGGGGTAAAATGAAATCGGATAGAACCCGGGGGGGTTTCGGGGTGTCCCCAAAAAAATTTGACCAAACTGCTTTCGAACAGAAGAGAGGCTTACTCAGGCCAAACCACTCAATGAATTAGTAGCGAGAAAGTGTTTTAGCTTTGTCAGGAAAGAGTGGTGGGTGGGTAACAATCCGGATTTAGAATTGGTTATGATTTGGTTTCAGGGTAAACTTGAAAAATTTTGACGGTTCCCAAAAAAAACTTTTTTCGAGCCGAACACAAAACCTAAAAGAGGGAAAAACAACCCAAATTTAAATTGGGGAATTTTAAACCCATTTTTGAAAAAAGGTTAAAGCTTCGTCAGGAAGGGGCAAGGTTGGGTAATAACCCGGATTGAGAATTGGTTAAGATTTGGATTCGGGGTGTCCCGAATATTTTGTCAGGTTTGGCCACACTGCGTTCGAGCCCAAAATCAGGGCAAAAACGACCTTAATAAGTGGTTTGAATAAACCCCATTAAAGATAAAGTAAGATAGGGTTTTTTCCCGGTCTGGAGAGGGGGGGGGGGGGGGTAAGCGACCCAGATTAAGAATCGGTTACTAAGATTTGGGTTCAGTGTGTCCCAAATATTTTTGACAGGTGCGACTGAACTGCTTTCGAGCCCAACAGAGACCTCTTCGAGCAACACGACCCAATATTATCAGTCCCTGACATCTCCACAATCAGAGTAGAAATTCTCCCATCTCTGCCTCAGGCTACAACTGGAAGACAGAGGAGAAGGAGGAGGGGGTCGCCATCTGTGTGGCCGGCCGCTGATTCACGGCTCTGGGAAAGGAGAGGGCGGGCAGCCGCTCAGCATGGAGGCTGAGGTGGGAGGAGAGGTTTGTGGAGCAGAAGGGAATGATGGTGACGTCTGGGGAGGGAGGAGAAGCAGGAGGGGTGAATTTTGAAAACGAGAAACAAGTGCACAGTGACAGGCAGAGTCTGTGAGGAGCGGGGCTGTGTGTACGAGGAGTGAGGGGCAGATACGTCCGAGAGCCCTCAGTGAGGAGAATATACGGACAGGAGGGGTAGTACTACGGACAAGAAGGGTAGTACGAGCCCTCAGTGAGGAGACTATACGGACAGGAGGGGTAGTACGAGCCCTCAGTGAGGAGAATATACGGACAAGAGGGTAGTACGAGCCCCAGTGAGGAGAAAACGGACAAGAAGGGTAGTACGAGGGCCCCCAGTGAGGAGAATATACGGACCAGTAGGGTAGTTCGAGCGCTAAGTGAGGAGTCTATTCGGACATGAGGGGTAGTACGAGCCCTCAGTGAGGAGTATATACGGACAAGAAGGGTAGTACGAGCCCTCAGTGAGGAGAATATACGGACAAGAAGGGTAGTACGAGGGGAATAGACGTCCGAGAGCCCTCAGTGAGGTGATACACGTAGGGGACGCGCAGGTGACGGGAGCCGGCGCGAGCGCTGTGTGGCATCGACCGCTGGAATTCCCGCTTTTTCCGAATCCCCTCGGGATTATTAATCGAACCCCGATACATGGATGCAGCATCGACCATAAACTGAACCCAGCATCGATTAAGCAGCCTGATCCCCCAGGTAATAGCTCTATGTAATAAAGTTCAGTTCAGGAGTAGGTGCTGTATACAGTGGGGTAATACTGCCTGTCATTGCACACGGCTATATACTGTATATAGTGGAATTGTATTGCTAGTCCTAGCACATAGGGCATATACTGTATACAGTGGGGTTGCACTGCCTATCATTGTATATTTATATACTGTATACAGTGGAATTGCACATGGCTATAAACTGTATATAGTGGGGTTGCTCTGCCTGTCATTGCACATTGCTATATACTGTATTCAGTGGAGTTGCTCATGGCTATTTATATACTGAATACAATGGGGTTGAACATAGCTATATAGTTTATACAGTGGGGTTGCACTGCCTGTCATTGCACATGGCTATATACTCTATACAGTGGGGTTGCACATGGCTATATACTGTATACAGTGGGGTTGAACATAGCTATATACTGTATATAGTGGGGTTGCACTGCCTGACATTGCACATAGCTATATACTGTATACAGTGGGGTTGCACATGCTTATGTACTATATACAGTGGAGTTGCACTGCCTGACATTGCACATGGGGTATATATATATTGTATACAGCAGAGTTGCACTGACTGTCATTGCACATGGCTATATACTGTATTTATTGTTGCACTGCCTGTGATTGCACATGGCTATGTGCTGTATACAGTGGAGTGGCACTGCTTGTCCTTGCATATTGGGTATATACTGTATATAGGTTGCACTGCCTGACATTGCATATGGCTATATACTAAATGCATTGTTGCACTGCCTGTCATTGCGCATATCTATATACTGTATACATTAGAGTTGCACTGTCTGTCATTGCACATGGGGTATATACTGTATACACTGGGGTTGCACTGCTTGTCCTTGCACATGGCTATATACTGTATACAGTTGGGTTGCACTGCCTGTCCTTGCACATGGCTATATACTGTATACATTAGAGTTGCACTGACTGTCATTGCACATGGCTATATACTGTATGTACTGTTGCACTGCCTGTGATTGCACATGGCTATATACTGTATGTCATTGTTGCACTGCCTGTGATTGCACACGGCTGTATACTGTATGCATTGTTGCACTGCCTGTGATTGCACACGGCTATATACTGTATACATTGGGGTTGCACTGCCTGACATTGCACATGGCTATATACTGTATGTACTGTTGCACTGCCTGTGATTGCACATGGCTATATACTGTATGCACTGTTGCACTGCCTTTGATTGCACATGGCTATATACTTATGCACTGTTGCACTGCTTGATTGCACATGGCTATATACTATATGCATTGTTGCACTGCCTGTGATTGCACATGGCTATATACTGTATGTACTGTTGCACTGCCTTTGATTGCACATGGCTATATACTATATGCATTGTTGCACTGCCTGTGATTGCACATGGCTATATACTATATGCATTGTTGCACTGCCTGTGATTGCACATGGCTATATACTATATGCATGGTTGCACTGCCTGTGATTGCACATGGCTATATACTATATGCATTGTTGCACTGCCTGTGATTGCACATGGCTATATACTATATGCATTGTTGCACTGCCTGTGATTGCACATGGCTATATACCGTATGCATTGTTGCACTGCCTGTGATTGCTCCTTATCCCTGATTAATAGGGTTTGCACCGGTCAGCAGGCGTGTATAAATAGCGGTGACATTGTGCTGCGCTTCTCCGCGGTGACTCAGTGTTGTGAGCGGCGTGCTTGTGCCTGTCATCCTCATTGCAATGTTACTCGATGAGCTATTAATGGAGATGATGAGGAAACATGACTGGCGTTGTTATGCAGACAAGCGGGTACAGCGTGTACTGGACGTGCTCCGGTCAGATGCCACCGCTCCGTAGTACTGGGACAATGTCAAGCCAAGTTTATTTATCCTGATCTATATTTAGGCATGAGAACCGGCGGCGGCCGCTGGGGAACTAAAGGCAACTACTACTGCGGGGATGGGGAGTTTACGCCATGTACTTTTCCATTGATTTGTATGGTGCATGAGAAGCCTCTGACCTAGAGAGCGGAGGGTGACGCTTGCCTGGTGGTGCTGTTAGGCTTTGTTCACACAGGGCAGGTCTGCAAATCTTTCCACATTAACATGGCTATATACTGTATACAGTGGGGTTGTACTGTTTGTCCTTGCACATGGCTATATACCGTATGCATTGTTGCACTGGTTGTCCTTGCACATGGCTATATACTGTATGTATCGTTGCACTGTTTGTCCTTGCACATGGCTATATACTGTATGCATTGTTGCACTGGTTGTCCTTGCACATGGCTACATACTAGATGCATTGTTGCACTTCCTGACAGTGCACATGGCTATATACTGTATGTATCGTTGCACTGCCTGTGATTGCTCCTTATTGCTGATTAATAGGGTTTGCATCGGGCAGCAGGCGTACATAACCTGCAGGAAAGGTTTGCATGCAGATTCTGCCCTCGCCCCTTGTTGCAGTGTTATGTACCGTGTTTGCTATGGCAAACAGTAGGAGAGTGAAGAAATCAGGCGATACCTTTTAGGCTAAGTCTACACAGTGATGTGAAAACGTTGTCCAAAATCCGCTGATGTAGTCCTTGAACATAAGACTATAGACCCAGCAAGTTAAATCCAATCCTTTTATTTATATCTAATGAAAACAGAGACACTAGGAATGCCGGCATCACGCTTACGCATTTCAGACTCGATATGAGTTCTTATGTCTGAACCTGTGAAATATAGTTGCATCAGGCTTACGCATTTCAAACTCGATAGGAGTCCTTGTATCTGAACCTAGCTGTGAAATAGTTGTATCACTCTTACGCGTTTCAGACTCAATGAGTCCTTGTATCCGAATCTGTGAAATATAGTTATATCACACTTACGCATTTAAGACTCAATATGAGTCCTTGTTTCTGAACCTATGTGTGAAATATAGTTGTATCACGCTTACGCATTTCAGACTCAGTATGGAGTCCTTGTATCTGAATCTATCTGTGAAATATAGTTGTTTCACGCTTACGCATTTCAGACTCAGTATGGAGTCCTTGTATCTGAATCTATCTATGAAATATAGTTGTTTCACGCTTACGCATTTCAGACTCAGTATGGAGTCCTTGTATCTGAACCTTTCTGTGAATTATAGTTGTGTTACGCTTACGTGTTTCAGACTCAATATTAGTCCTTGTATCTGAACCTTTCTGTGAAATATAGTTGTATCACGCTTACGCATTTCAGACTCAATATTAGTCCTTGTATCTGAATCTATCTGTGAAATATAATTGTAGCCAATGAGTCCATCGGAAAATAGAGCCTCGACTTTGGTTATTGGTTGAGAGATTTCGGGAGATACGTTAATATGTAGGAACTCCTGCTTGATCTTGCTTTTTTCGGAGCTGTAATCTCTTTCATGAAGCGCTGGTATCAGAGGACGGGTGACCGGGCTACACAAGGAGGTCACGGCTTGTAAGTTAATCTCTGGATACTTCTAGACAGCAGAATGCGCTGGGTAATTGCGTTTTTTACCACAAACAGAAGGACTTTCTTTCCTCCCTGTTAATCTCCATTAGAGCTCGAAGCCTCTGGGTGGGGGGGGGGGGGTGAGCACAGATTTGAAGCTTCTCTGATGAGTTCACATACATTAGTTTGGAGACGCATCAGTCTAGTTAATGTCAGTGATGGTGAAGGTGGAGGAAGGAAATACGAAGAAAAGCTGATCGTAGACGAGTAAAATTTACTAGTTGGATTCTATAGAATTGCCTTTGAGTCAGTGAGGTCTGAAAGGCGAGTAAATCCTCACACCGACCAATTTATTGGTGGCTCTCCGCAAGGAAAGATATTCGCCCCCCTTCTAAACCACTTTTGCCTCTCATCCAGCCAACCAGTAAATTCTACTCTGCACTGACTAGGGGCAAATACCCCGAAACAGCTGTCTGTAGATGAACGTAACTGGTTTGGCTTAAAGGGGTTGTCTCACTACATTGATTCATCTTACCTCAGTCCTGTTTTTTTAGTTTTATTTTTAATTCAGGGGCGTGTTTACTGCCTTCTTCTAGGCTGCAGTAGAAGCCAGGTCTGTAGCTATAGCAACCAGTGCTGGCAGCCTATCAGGAGAGAGCAAACAGGTCTGTAGCTATAGCAACCATTGCTGGCAGCCTATCAGGAGAGATTGAACAGGTCTGTAGCTATAGCGACCAGTGCTGGCAGCCCATCAGGAGAGACTGAACAGGTCTGTAGCTATAGCGGCCAGTGCTGGCAGTCTATCAGGAGAGACTGAACAGGTCTGTAGCTATAGCGACCAGTGCTGGCAGCCAATCAGGAGAGATTGAGCAGGTCTGTAGCTATAGTGACCTGAGGAGCTGATGCGGCCCATACAAGAGGGGATATCTAGGAATAGGTAGGACACTTAATGGACACATATTGCAAAGTGACTTGTTTTTGCAAGATCTTTAATATAAAAAGCAGCAATCCCTATAGTGAGACGACCCCTTTAAATCCCTTTCACACTGCAAGGCTCCTGTGAGCTACATGTGAATTGAGGATAACTACATCCAATAGAGGGCGCTGTGGAGCTCCTCAAGCTCTTTTCCCAGAAACCTTTGCTTCAGTGAGGTCTGAAAGGTGCGTAAATCCTCACACCAACCAGGCAGGAGAGATATTCCCACGTTCTATAGAATTGCTTGGTAAGAGCTGGTTCACATATGCGTCGGAGGTTCTGTTTGGAGCCTCCATCGCATGTTCTGCCTGAAATTGGGGAAAAAAATGCTATTTTTTTCCACCTAAACATTGGACCCCATGATGGAAACCCGACAGTCCCAGCGTAACTAATAGAGTCCGTCCGGTGCCGGGGGTGTCCATTGTGAAACTGATCCCTAGGTGTCCATCCTCAACTCCGCGGCGGAGATTCCGAACATTCCGGATAGAACCTTCTACGGATATGATCCGAACTTAACCATAGAAAAATCCATCCAAATGTTGCAACTATAACCTTAGAATTTGTTCCTACAAAATTTTAGGGCTATTATCTGACCTTTCTACACGCCTATATGGTGCTCTCCCCAAGGAGAGATATTCCCCTTTCTGAGCCACTCTTTGCCTCCCACCCAACCAGCCATTACACTCTGCTGTGCACTGATGAGGGGCAAAACCCCGAAACAGCTGTATGCAGATGAGTGATACTGGCTTGGTTAATATCCCTTTTGCTTCTTAAAGATTCAGTGAGTCAGAAACAAATTGAGGATTTGTTACATAGTGTAGAGGGCGCTTCAGCTTCTCAGCTCCTTTCCCATAATGCCTTGTGATATGCAGATGATTAGTGGAGGGCAAAAAGCCTATCTCAAAACTCCACACGCCTATATGGTGCTCTCCCCAATGAGAGATATTCCCCTTTCTTTTCTTGTAAGTTTAATTTCTAGTTTACCCTTTTATTAATCAGTCTTTCCCTTCTTCTGAAATAGTTATTTTGTAACAATAACTGCAACATTTCCATAAATATTACACAACAGTGATACTTTGTATCAGAGAGTTGGATGCTCGCTTCGCATCAGATGACTACAATGGGACAGTGCCACCCAGTGGTCACTTTATTGTGAAAAGTTCTTTTACTTGGATCACGTGGACCAAAGTGCTTTTCAGGAACTAATGTACTATATATTATATAATATATTAATATATATATATAATGTAGCTAAATCTCTACAATTTATGACAAAAAAACCATCGAAATTCAATTAAAAAACCTTAGATTTTGCTGATTCAATATCCTACAGTTTTTCCCTAAGTTATTGGTTACATTGCAGGTATGTATGGAGGTAGCGGTGGGGAGGAAGGTTCTGACGGATCCTGCAACATGGCCGCTGCGGCCTCATGTAGTCTCCCTTCTGGATTTTAGCTGATTTGCATGCTATGCTTATTATAAAACCATTCCTGGGGCTTCTTGCTGTTCTCGAGTCCTCTCCTTTCCGGAGCCATCTGATCAGCGCTCACATTTCTCTTAGGATTAATTCCGTGTAGGATAAACAGTGACGTTACAGAAGAAGCTATTCTCGGATACATCACGACCCAGGACACTAATCCACTGCAAACACAATCAAGAGTAATTCCTCTATAACATGCACAGCTCATAAGCTGCAAATGGGCCGGCGGTGGAGTCAGTCCACGGTGGTGCGCATGCGCCCTGTTATGGTCGGCTCGTGTGGTGCATCCAACCATAGTGCTGCAAACAGAAAGGGACTATTCACATCTTGTTTTTGACGCTACCTGTGGGGATACCATGAAGAATAAGGGTCTCCTCACGTAGCCCACAGTAGACCATGCCTTTGTGTGTGGCACAGAAAGTGTGTAAATTTAGGGTGGAGGGAGGCGTGTAGAATCAACCAAAGAACTCTTTAAGAACTGGTGGCAATATAAGGCTGTGATGTTATTCTCTGCACCAGGGCATACAATGGCGCATGCGCACATTTCTTTTCTCATGTAATTTTATGGGTCAATTTAAAGGTAGCCTATAGCACCGTAGATATCTATGCCTCACTTAGCCTTGATGGATATTGTTGCATCGATACTAGGGTGCTTTTTGATGGGACCAGTTGGATTTTGACGGTGTAATCAGGGTGTCCTTCTGCAGATGAAGCAGGCCAGAAGACCCTTAAGGTTGGGTACTCTATAGCACCCTAAATATGGATGCCTCCGTTAGCCTTGATACATATTGGATGCTTTTTGATGAGACCAGTTGGATTTCGACAGTGTAGCCAGGGTGTCCTTCTGCAGATGAAACAGGCCAGAAGACCCCTAAGGTTGGGTACTCTATAGTACTCTAAATATGGATATCTCCATTAGCCTTGATGGATATCGTTGCATCGATACTAGGGTACTTTTTGATGGGACCAGTTGGATTTCAACAACGTAGCCAGGGTGTCCTTCTCAAAGAAGCACCAGAAGACCCCTTAAGGTTGGTCCCTAAGCACCCCAAATTTGGATGCTCCTTAGCCCTTGATACAATTGGTGCTTTTTGATGGACCAGTTGGGTTTTTACAGTGTAACCCAAGGGTGCTTTTGAGATGAAGCAGGCCAAGAGAAACATTATTGGGTCTTTATAGCCCTAAATATGCCTCCTTAGCCTTTATGCTATTGGATGCTTTTTGATGGACCCGTTGGAAAACAGTTAGCCAGGGTGTCTTTGGGAGTGAAGCAGGACAAGAGAACCCATAAGGTTGGGTACTTTATAGCACCCTAAATATGGATGCCTCCCTTAACCTTGAGGGATATTGTTGCATTGATACTATGGTGCTGTTTTGATGGGACCAGTTGGATTTTGACAGTGGAACCACGGTGCCCCTTCGGAGAGGAAGGCGGGAAGCCCCTTAAGGTTGGGGTACCCTTTTGCACCCTAAATATGGATACCCCCATTGCCTATGGTATTTTTTCATCAATCCCGGGGTTTTTGTGTGAGCCATTTGGGGATTTCGAAAGTTACCGGGTTTCCTTCTGCGATGATCCCCGTCCGGGGGAAAAAACCCTTAAAGGTTGCCTTCACATGGTAATATTTTGGTCACTACACCACATCTGTTATTGGTAAGCCAAAATCAAGAGTGGAACCATAAGGTTATGTCCAGACCACGGGTAAAATTTACTCGTCGGTTTCTACTGTTGAGTATTTCTGGTGGATATTTCCGGCGGAGTCCCATTCAACTTTGTGGAGTTTTGGATGCAGATCACCACCCACAATGACATACAAATGTCTTGGACGCAAGGGTTTTAGCCATCCCCATTGACCTCAATATTACATTTTCTGCATGGAATATGATGGAATAATGAACATGTTCTAAGTTTTTTTTTTCGGGAAATTCGCTTTGTATTGACTGCAAGACATATTTTCTGTTGAGGTCAATGGGAAGGGTTTACTTTCGGTTTTAGACAAGTATTTCGAGTCGGGATCCACGTGGCTTCCGACTTGAAATTTCTTGTCTTTTGGGCGAGCCAAACAAATAAGATGGAGGGCAAGTGTGACCCTTTGTGTTTTTGGGTCCACCCTGGTCTTGGCTTCCCCTATAGACCAACATTCTACCCCGTTGACCCCCAACCTGAGGTTTACACAATTTGGGAGATCACTTTTAGCGGGAAAAAAAACTGCTTCTGAGTTGTTGCTGCGGTTTAGGATTTTAAAGGCAAGGTGGAAGTTTTTTAGGTTTTTTTGTTGCAAAAAAATTCCGACAAATTTTGGGGGCCGGGTTGTCATATCCTATTCCTAGCCTTGGGGCCCTTGGCTAAAAGGGTTTGGGGTTCGGGTGGTGGTGAAACGTGAAAAAGTGAGAGGGAAAATTTGGGGCGAGTTTCAGATTCAGGTGCCCAAATTTCATTTTAAAGACGGGGTTACAATGGGCTCTGTTTACCCATCGGCTTCACTTTTGTTTGCAAAGATCTATAGGTTCGGCCTTTGCCTTATTTGCTGGATGGCTCTGTTAAACAAAGCGGGCCCTTTTTAAGGAGCACTTTCCCGGGGGGCCCCCAAAGGGTAATAGATATTCCCTTTTAAAAAGGGTGTATTTCGCCACCAATTGAAAAGTGTTTTATTTTTTACTTGAAGGAAAACCGCTTGTGTAAGGGTGTGTTCACACGGCTGATTTGGACGTCCAAAAGGGGGGTTTTAAAATACTTGCATTGAAAGCCGGGTTTCGGGGGAACGGGGGGATTTGGGGGGGGGGCCTGGTTTTTGGCGGGGTTTTGACTTTAGTTTTAAAATTCCCCCTTTTTAATTTTTGTGCGGGGCTTTTTCTTTCAAAACGTGTCGCATTTGGGACCAGGTTTTTGAAATGGGGTTCCCAAAATCGGGAGGGGGGTTTTAGGTGCCCCACCTACCAGTTGCAAAACGGGAGCAGTGAGGAGGTCCACTTCCTGGCTCTGAATCCAAGATGGCGACCTCTGTCTATGCTGTTGCCACCGCCTCTGTCGAGCTCTGACTGCATCCTCCATAGAAAGTGGAGATCCTGTTCTTCTGTGTTTGGACCTTGTTCATCTCTGCTCAATATGTCTAAGGTCATGAGGGCCACATAAGTTGACTTGGATAGATGTTCTCCATATGTTTGACCATCTAATGATCTAGAGTATTTGATTGTCTAGGGGTCTCTCAAGTCCTGGGTTGATTTTGGGGTCGACCTCAAAAGATGCCTCGGTCAGCCCCGGATGTCATGACTAACGATGTTGACCATTTATAGTTACCTAAGGGGATCTTATGCAGGGGGTTCATGACTAAAAGATGCTGACCCCCCATAGTCTACCTTTAAGAGATGCCCCTAGGGCAGGGGGGTTTATGACTACAGATGCTGACCATTTTTGTCTACCCCCAAGGGGATGCTTTATTTTCTGGGGGTCCTTGACCCAGATGCTTTCCCTTATATTTTACCCCCCAGGGGATGGGTTTTATGTTTTGGGGTTTTCATACTTCAGATGCTGGCCCCTTATATCTACCCCCAAAAGATGCCCATGTCGGGGGGTCATGACTACAATTTTGAAAATCCTCATAGTTACCTCAAAAGATTTCTCTTGTCAGGGGTGTCATGACTAAAGATGGGTGACCATTTAATAGTCTACCTTTAAGAGATTCTCTTGGGCAAAGGGGTTTCATGATAGGAAAGGGTACCCTCATAGTCTTTCCCCCAAGAGATTTTTCTAGGGCAGGGGGGTCATGACTACAGGGTGCTGACCATTTGTCTAAAAAAGGATGCTCTATGGGCAGGGGTTCATGACTACAATGCCGGGCCCTAAAAGTCTACCCAAGAGAAAGCTCTAGCCGGGGTTCAAGCCCACAGTTCAATTTTGACCCCATAGTTCCCACCTCAAGAGATGCTCTATGTCAGGGGTCAAGCTAATTCGAACGGAAAATAGGGGGGGGGGGGGCCGTTGAAAAATAACAGGGATCCCCTTGTCTGATTGTTTATGACTACAGATGCTGACCATTATATTCTACCTCCCCGAGGGGTGCTCTAAAGTCAGGGGTGTCATGGGGCTACAGATGTAACCATAAAAGTCTACCTCAAGAGATGCTCTATGTGGAGTATCATGGGCCCCCAAAATGCTGACCCATCATAGTCTTCCTCAAGAGATGCTCCCATGTCATGGGGTGTCCCTGGGCTACAGCTGCTCCCCTCATAGGGCTTTCCCCAAGAGATGCTATGCAGTGGTGTCATGACACCCAAAGCGACCATTTATAGTCTACCTCAAAATTTCTCTAAAGGCAAGGTGTCATGGGGGCTAATTTTGGGCCTTCCCCAGCACCCAAGGGGAAGGGTTAGGTGGACAGGGGGGTCATGAATACGGGGGGGGGGCGACATCCTTTTTCTACCCCAAGAAGGCCCAAAAGATGTTCTGATGTTTTACCATCCCTTTTTTTTTAATCTAGAGTATTTTATTGTCCAGGATCACTGAAGCCTGGTAGATATTTAAAGTTACCCCCCGAGAAAGTTCTACCTTCCAAGGGGGGGTCATTAAATACAGTTGCTGACCATCATGGGTTTCTCCAAAAGAAGTCTAGGAAAAAGGGATTTAAGACTCCCGGAAAATTGACCCTCAAGTCTAACCCCAAGAATACTCTATGTCAAGGGTGTCATGACTGCAGATTCTGACCATCAAAGCATCTCTTGAGGTAGACTATGATGGTCAGCGTCTCTAGTCATGACCCCCCCTTACAGGGCAAACTTTAAGGGGAAAAAAATATGTCGGGGGGTTTATGACTACAGATGTGGCCACATAAAAGATGTTCTAGGGATCAAGAATTTTTATGGGGGCCAAGAATTGACACTACTTTTTCCATTGCGAGAAAAAACCTGTGATGCGTGAAATGCGTGGTTTCTCATAGGAATCAATGGGAAAAAAAATAGGGGGCCCTTGTTTTGGTGGGAAAGGAAAACGGCGTCCAATCGCCGGGGAACTTTCCCCATTTCAAAGACGAAAGAAACAATTTGGGTTTTTTTTTTCCAAGGGCAGCTGCCGGTGCAGACCCAGCAGAGGCTCGTCTTTCGGGAAACAGGGGGCCCCTTTTGTGCTCTGATGGTGCATATGATCAGAAGCTGCTACCAACAGCTGACAGACAGTTTTGTAGTGCAAAGTAGGGACATCAATGTTTTATGACCCATCTGTCAGCATGTGCCTAATTAATAAAGAAGTGCCTGTGCGCGACAACTGGGGGGCCCGTCCGGTCTGCTGCTGCTGTTGCCGCATGAAAGAATCTGCTCTGGTTGGAAAGCTGCTACATGAGGATGGGCGGCTTTGTTAAGTCGTTTTCGTTGCGGTGGAAGATGTCGTCTGGGAACCTGTCAAAGTGACTCATGTCAGCCGGATTCTTCTGTGACCTAAATTTTAAGGTGAATTTTTGTCCACGGGCCAATTTCTGTGGAAGAACCTAACAGGGCTCTGGTTGCTATGTTTGTTCCGATACCAGGAAGCTCTCCACTCTCGGAAGGACTTAGACCATTATCTTTCGACACCTTCTATAGCATGAACCAGATCCTTTGTGGACAAGTCGATCTGTCCTACCGGATTTGTTTGAAGGTCATTGGGTTTGAAGGTCACTTGCTTGTACCAAACTATAGATCTGCATCTCATTAGAGGGTGTTCCCATCTTGTACCAGGAGGACATAATGATGGGATAGGCCATCAAAGTCGGATAGCTTCAGATCTCTCCTGTAGGACCAACATCTAATCCTGGGAACAAGCCCCTAAATGTTTCCTACAGAATGGGCCTCTGGAAAGGTGTGTTCACATGGCTTATTTTGACGTGGCTTTGGACGAGGTTTTTGAAGGGTTTCCGCTCCCAGAAACCTCACCTCGGTTTTGGACCAGGTTTTGGACCAGGTTTTGGATCAGGTTTTGGATCAGGTTTTTGACGAGGTTTTCACCCATACAAATTTATAGCCAGGACAAAAAACGGGCCTTAAACGCACTTCAAGAATTGACAGGACACTTCTTTTTCTGCGCCCCCAAGGAAGCGTGTAAAAACCTCGTCATGTGTGAACTACAACGAGGTTTTATATAGGAATCACTTAAATGAACTGAGGGTGTTTTGGGTGAGTAAACGCTCCGAAAACCTCGTCCAAAACCACGTCAAAATAAGCCGTGTGAACATGGCCTAAGTCTTCATACAGAATGGAGAGTGTTGTGTTCTCCATTCTGTTCTATGGGAGTTCCCAGTTCAGGGACGCTGTTCTCAAAAATTGTGTTACTATGGAGTTCAAAATACAGGGGAGCGTGTGTTCTCCATTCTGTTCTATAGGAGTTCCCAGTACAGGGGAGCGCTGTGTTCTCCATACTGTTCTATTTGAGGTCTAAATACAGGTGAGCGCTGTGTTCTCCATTCTGTTCTATAGGAGTTCCCAGTACAGGGGAGCGCTGTGTTCTCCATTCTGTTCTATGGGAGTTCACAGTACAGGGGAGCGCTGTGTTCTCCATTGTGTTCTATTGGAGTTCCCAGTACAGGGGAGCTCTGTGTTCTCCATTCTGTTCTATGGCAGATCCCCAAAAGCCGGAGAAAGGGTTACGAGGGCGCTGTGTCCCCCATTCTCCTCTATGGAGTTCCCCCAGGGGAGCGCTGGTTTTCCATTCTCCTCTATGGGAGTTCCATACGGGGCGCTGTGTTCTCCCTTCTCCCTAGGGGGTTCCAGTACAGGGGAGCGCTGTTTTTCTTTTCCCTTTTCCCCTATGGGAGTTCCAGTACAGGAGCATGGTTTCCCTTCTGTTTATGGGAGTTTCCTTTGTCAGGGGAGCGTTGTGTTTCCCTTTGTTCTATGGGAGATCCCATACAGGGGGGGCGCTGTGTTTTCCATTTTTGTTCTATGGGAGAACCCCGTCGGGGAGCGCTTTGTTCACCATTTTGTTCTATGGGAGTTCCCCTTACAGGGGAGCCCTGTGTTCTCCATTCTGTTCTATGGGAGCTCTGATTGGTTGCTATGGGCAACAAAGCCAGTCAGTTTTCACATATGTTCTTACCCAAAAACTCTATGTGCTTTATGTATGAAAACTGTCTAGCATAAAGGGTGGGGTTTGTTGCCTTAGGAACCAATCGACTCAACTTTTTTTTCATTAAAACACTGGAAAAAGAAAGCGAGCTCTGATTGGTGGGTGGGGCTTGTTGGGTTTCTATTTGGGGCTGATTGGTTGCTATGAGCTCGTTGGTGGCTATGGGCTTGATTGGTGGCTATGGGCTCTGATTGGGGCTATGGCTTGATTGGTGGCTATGGGCCTAATTTTTGGGGTATGGGTTGGGTTGGGGCTATGGGGTTTTGATTTGGCGGCTATGGTTCTGATTGGCGCTATGGGGGTTTATTGGCGCTATGGGTCTGATTGGGGGCTATGGGGTTGATTTGGGGGCTAGGGCTCTGATTTTGGGGGCTATGGGGGCTGATTGGGGCTAGGGCTCTGATTGGGGTAGGGCCTGATTGGGGCTATGGGCCTGATTTGGGGCTTGGGCTTGATTGGTGCTATGGGGTTGATTGGGGGCTATGCCCCCTTTTTTTGGGGCTAGGGCCCTGATTTTTGGGGCTATGGGGTCTGTTGGGCTAGGGGCCCGATTTGGTGCTATGGGCCCGATTGGTGGTAAGGGTCTGGGTTGGGGCTAGCCCCCTTTTTTGGCGGCTATGGGCCCTGATGGCGGCTTGGCCCTGATTTTGGTGCTTGGGCTCTTGTTGGTTACATGGGTTTTGTTTGGGTTTTATGGGCCCCGATTGGTGGCAGGGTTTTGTTGGTTGTTTGGGCTTGATGGTTTTTGGGCTTTTTTGGTTGCTATGGGCAACAAAGACAGTCTTGCTTCTAGACTCTTTTCATACATAATGCCCAATGTCGTCCCTTTTTGTGTGAGAGGACTAGCTCTTGTTTGGATGACGACGTATGTGTTAAGTGTCAGACGTTGGCGTCATTGACACGTCCACATGAAGGTGTCACACTTGTCGCGTCTGTCTTCTGCACCTATTTTTAGATGCCTTTTGCTTTGTAAAGCACCACAAGAGCGCACATGTCGTGTTACCAGGTGTCGATGTTGAGCGATCAGCACGTAGGCCGCCCCAGTCCCCGTCATCACTTCTATTGGTGACCTTTACAGTGAATACGAGTCCTGTGAATACCTCTCAGCTCGGGACTCTATGGCTTTTATGACTCTGACACTTGCTCTTTTACCCGCCTATTACTGGGCCAGAACATTGTGCATGAGCAGCTTTCACTCGTAGACCTTGGGCCAGTAGACCCGAGATCAATGTGGTGCCCATAGATTCAGTGGGTCTAGTCCTTCACTTTGCTATTACAAGACTCCGTCCACGTGGATTCCTGTCTGCAGATACTATGTAGTCATTCAAATACTTCCAGAACTCAGACAATATGGGCGACATGTTCGAAAATTGGCGGCGGCGCGGCAGTTTTTAAGCACATTTAATAGGTGTAAAGTGCGCCTGAAAGTCCGATCCTTCCAAAAATCTGGCATCTGGTCTACCTTGCATGGTAAACTTAACGCGCCCTTTTTAGGCGCATTGTGCAAATCGCGCTGCTTTACGTACCATTGGTAGCGTATGTAATGCGCCTATCGAGGTGCATTGTCTAACGGAGGCGCGTAATGAATTATTACTAGTGTATGTAATGTGCCTAAATAGGTGCATTGCGTTATGGAGGTGCACAGCGTATCATTGCTATTATATGTCGTGCGCCTTTTTAGGCGCATTACAATGTGTCGTGCCCGGCGTATAATGCGCCTAGTTTTGGTGTACGACAGTTCATTTACTTCGAGAATATGGCATAAAGAGTATTTTTGGTGCAAAATAGGCCAAAAGAAGGGCGCCGCTTGCCTATTGGGACATGTCACCCTATGTGTGGTATAAAAATTAGAATTTATTTAGTCCATGGTGTTCTCACGTCCGTGAAAGTTGGTGCAGGGAAGAGACACCTGGCTATAGGCAAAGGATGCTTCAAATAGTTTAAAAGGTGTAATATAAAGATTATAATTTATCCAGTCCCATATTAAAAAAAAAAAATTATAACAAATGATCCAACTTGACGCGTTTCGAACCTAACAATGGTTTACATCTAAGAACCCATTGTGAGGTTCGAAACGCGTCAGCATGGATTTTTAAAAAAAATTTTAATATGGGATTGGAAAAATTCTAATTATAATAATTCTAACCCGTCAAGAAGGATTTTTTTTTTATAATTTTATTTTTTTTTAAATATGGGACTGAATAAATTCTAATTTTTATACCACACCTATTTTTTGAGTGCAAACTATTTGAAGTATCCTTTGCCTATAGCCTGGTGTCTCCTCCCTCCACCAACTATCACGGTTGTGAGAACACCATGGAGAGTGGGGGGGCAGACATACATCTCTTTATTGTGTTTTTTTTTTTTTTTTGTTTTTTTTACTATTTTTTTATTATTCTACTTGGGATTTCTGTTTTATGCACATTTTGATCAAGGTTCCTCTTTGAGATTTGTAAGTATGGACTCAACGCAGCCATCTCCACCTTTATAATAACCTAGCCCTTCTATATTTTTGGTCAAACCACATTTCATCGCCGTCTTCGCCTCCCTGGTCTCGTCGCGTTGTCTCGTCAAGCAGAGCGGAGCTGATGGAAGGCGACGGGCTCCAGTCTAGACAGGAGTCTGGTGGTGGCGGCGAGCTATTCCTTGCATCAGCAGAGAATTCCCAGCATTTCTATATACACCCTGCTCGAGGTAGATGCGATCGTAATTGGCTTCTTTCTACAGAAACCTGCAAGGAGCTCTTAATGCCAGGGCAGGTGTGTCCACCTATGTTGTAACCGATCAGGTTGTAGATAATATGTCCTGTTTCCAACTTCCCCAACTGGTAAAACATGTTGGGAGTCAAAAAGAAAAAAATAGCTTTGTGCTATTTAGATAAAGTAGGTGTCAAATTGGGGCCCCAGGCTGGGTGCAGAATATGGTGCTCTCTACATTGTAGGAATGCGTCGGCGTATCGGGAGAAAGAAGGTACCCATTGGGTAACGGGATGTAGCTCTGGCCGGACCATAGTCTATAAAGGGTTAGTCTCACAATATTAGAATATCGCTGATGGGTCCAGGTCCCAAACGTAGTACAAAGAAGACTGCTCAATTAAAAGGGTTGTCTCGCTATAGACAATGACGACGTATTGCCAGGATATGTGAATCACTGCCTGATAGGTGCGGGGTCCCACCTCTGTATGAAAACTGTCCAGCAGTAAGACTGCCTTTGTTGCCTATAGCAACCAGAGCCCATAGCAACCAATCAGAGCTCAGCTTTTATTTGGTTGCTATGGGCTCTGGTTGCTATGAGCTCTGATTGGTCGCTATGGACTCTGGTTGCTATGAGCTGTTTGGTTTCTATGAGCTCTGATTGGTTGCTATGATTTTTGATTGGTTGCTATGGGCTCGTTTCTATGGGCTCTGATTGGTTGCTATGGGCTCAGGTTGCTATGGGATGTGGTCGCTGTGGGTTCTGATTGGTTGCTACGGGCCCTGATTGGTTGCTACGGGCCCTGATTGGTTGCTATGGGCCTTGATTGGTTGCTATGAGCTCTGGTTGCTACGGGCCC
Organism: Phyllomedusa bahiana; assembly: GCA_025379985.1. Lineage (NCBI taxonomy): Eukaryota > Metazoa > Chordata > Amphibia > Anura > Hylidae > Phyllomedusa > Phyllomedusa bahiana. The sequence continues at coordinate 24,692 of JAODAL010024961.1, forward strand.
TGATTGGTTGCTAAGGGCCTTGATTGGTTGCTATGTGCTCTGATTACTATGAGCTCTGATTGGTTGCTATGACCTCTGGTTGCTATGGGCAACAAGGACAGTCTTACTGTCGGACAGTGTTCATACATAAGGCCCTATGTACTCAGGATAGCCGTATATTATTGATTGTATTGTTTATATCAAGATCTTTTGGTTCCCCCGATGACTGTAGCAGGACCTCGTGGGGGGAGTCTGGCCACATTTTTCATAGTGTTCACACACAGTCATTTCTATACATTGGTTTCGGTAGAGCTGACCCTCCGGCCCTTCCCTGAACAGCAGGCAGAGCTGTGCTCCCCATTCATTTCCTTGTCGGCTGGAGTTCCCCCACCTCTGCTAGGTGGCTCCATATTTCACAGTAGGGCGGATATTAGCTGCAGATAACCAGCAATAGAGAACATTTATTGACACAACTCGCACGTGTTCCTCTGAAGGCAGAGTGTGTGGCAATGGAGGGGGCATCTGTCCGCCCGGCTCCTGATCATCACATCCGACTGGCTGGGCGGCTGCAAACCAAAGCCTAAAAGATATAGGGGCTTATGTATGAACACTGTCCGGCAGTAAGACTGGCCTTGTTGCCCATAGCAACCAGAGCCCATAGCAACCAGTCAGAGCCCATAGCCACCAGTCAGAGCCCATAGCCACCAGTCAGAGCCCATAGCCACCAATCAGAGCCCATAGCAACCAATCAGAGCCCATAGCCACCAGTCAGAGCCCAGAGCAACCAACCAGATCCCATATCGACAATCAGTACTCATAGCCACCAATCAGACCCCATAGCCACCAATCAGATCCCAGAGCGACCAATCAGAGCCCATATCGACAATCCGTACTCATAGTAACCAATCAGATCCCATCGATACCACTCAGAGCCCATAGCGACCAGTCAGAGCCCATAGCGACCAATCAGAGCCCATAGCGACCAATCAGAGCCCATAGCGACCAGTCAGAGCCCATAGCGACCAGTCAGAGCCCATAGCGACCAGTCAGAGCCCACAGCGACCAATCAGAGCCCACAGCGACCAATCAGAGCCCATAGTCACCCAACAGAGCCCACAGCCACCAATCAGAGCCCATAGCCACCAATCAGAGCCCATAGCGACCAATCAGAGCCCATAGCCACCAATCAGAGCCCATAGCCACCAATCAGAGCCCATAGCCACCAATCAGAGCCCATAGCCACCAGTCAGAGCCCATAGCCACCAGTCAGAGCCCATAGCCACCAGTCAGAGCTCATAGCGACTAATCAGAGCCCATAGCCACCAATCAGAGCCCATAGCAACCAATCAGAGCCCATAGCAACCAATCAGGGCCCATAGCGACCAATCATGGCCCATAGCGACCAATTAGAGCCCATACACACCAACCAGAGCCCATATCAACCAATCAGAGCCCATAGCGACCAATCAGAGCCCTGGCCTTATTTTTTGAGGGACAGAAAAAAATAATGGTGGTTTATGGAGGAAAAACATGGCGCAGACTAAAATAAAATGTTGTGTTTCTAGGTCATAATGCACAGAAAACACATTAAAAACCGCAGTGTGTGACATCAGTCATTGAAAAACCTTGCTAAAATAGGCTGCAGTTTTTTTTTTTTTTAAGATGCACTTAAACATGTTTTTTTTTTCCTTTTTTTTTTTTTTTGCAAAATGCCCTGTGACACCGGCCATAGGAAAAACTACTGCTAAAAAAAGCAGGTGAAGATGCAGCTTAAACACACGTGCTCGTTGCTAAAACCGCGAAGACGTAGCTTAAACACGTGCGGTTTTTGCAAAAAAAAAAACGCAGCGTGTGACGCCAGCCCGGGCCGCCGGAATAGACGTCCCGGGCTGGCGGCTGCTCAGGGCGGAGGCCGGCGTCTGCTCAGCGCCGGAGCAGCGGGAGGCCGCGGTGACGCAGGGTCCGCCCGGGAGATGCGCACAGGCGTAAGCGCGTGATGACGTCACGCCACTTACGCCGGAAACTGGCTCCCAGAAGTGGGGTACAGGCGGGAAACGGGGCGAGGTATTTATGGGGGGAGACTGTATCTACCTATAGGGGGGAGGGGGGCTATAGTTACCTATAGAAGGAAGGAGTAGCTATATCTACTTACAGGGGGAGGGGCTAGATCTACCTACAGGGGGAGGGGCTAGATCTACCTACAGGGGGAGGGGCTAGATCTACTTACAGGGGGAGGGGCTAGATCTACCTACAGGGGGGAGGGGCTAGATCTACCTACAGGGGGGAGGGGCTAGATCTACCTACAGGGGGAGGGGCTAGATCTACCTACAGGGGGAGGGCTAATCTACTTAAAGGGGGAGGGGCTAGATCTACTTACAGGGGGAGGGGCTATATCTACCTACAAGGGGGAGGGGCTATATCTACCTACAGGGGGAGGGGCTATATCTACCTACAGGGGGAGGGGCTGTAGCTACATACAGGGGGGCTGTATGTACCTTTTGGGGGACCAGGGAGGGCTACATCTACCTACTTACTGGGGGATAATATGTCTATCTACGGGGCTACATAGCTACCTATCTTCTTAATAGGGGACCTAGATATCTACCTATTGGGGGACCTATAAATCAACCTCAGTATAGGGGGTCTATACACTTACCTAATTGAGTATTACCTACCTAAAGGGGGTTTACCTATCAATCTACCTAGATTGGGTTGGACCTATATAGTTATATTGGGGGATTTACCTACCTCCTATGTGGAACAGTCTTTTACTGCTAGAGGCACAAGGGGGTCATTATGGCCATTGGGGACGCTATAGATTGGGGGTTTGTGCAGAGGTAGGAATTGGTAGGGAAGGGCTGGGAAAGTGAGGTGTCTATGATATTTGTGTGGTAAATTCTACAGAAAAGAGTTGTGGCCAAAAGACATCGTCATGGCGTTCTGGGCCGGATGGAAAAAAAGAAGGGAAAGAGAACAACCCAACAAAGAAGAGAACGACTCATCAGATAATTTGTCAGCTGTGAGTCCCTGGATGTATCTATACTGCAATCACTATATGGTCTCAGATCCAGACTGCTAAGTATACCTGTTCAGTGACTAATTTTAATCCTCGTATAAAGGTATCCTACCACTATATGGTCACTTGTATGGAGGTAATTACAGTTGCGAGCCTGTGTACCACTGGTACCTACCACTATATGGTAACTGTATGGAGGTATATAACAGTCTGCCAGAGCCCTTTGTATACACTGGTAGCTACCATTTATGGGGTCACTGGTATGGAGTTAATATACAGTCTGCTGAAGCCTGTGTACACTAGTGTTCTAAACTATATGGTCACTTATGGAGGTAACTATACATGTCTACAGGAGCCTGTGTACACTGGTGTCTACCACTATATGATCAACTGTATGGAGGTTTTATGCTGTCTGCCAGAGGCCTGTTTATTCACATGGTTTCTACCACTATTTATGGTGGTAATGCTACAGTCTACAGAGCTTGTTGTAAAATCGGTTTGTTTACACTATTATGGAAGGTTAATATACAGTCTGAGGAGCCTTTTGTACATGGTATTATACCACTATATGGTCATGTATGGAGGTTAAGTATACAGTCTGCAGAGCCTGTGTACACTGGTGCTATACCACTATATGGTCTCTGTATGGAGGTATTTTACAGTCTGCAGAGCTATGTACATGGTATATACCACTTATTATGGTCACTGTATGGCTGTTACTATACAGTCTGCAGAGCCATGTGTGATACACTGGTACTACCACTATATGGTCACTGTATGGAGGTAATATACAGTATTGCAGTGCCTGGTGTAACTGGTACCTATACTTATATGGTCACTGTATGGTGGTAATGTACAGTCTGCAGAAGCCTGTGTACATCTGGAGCTCTTACCACTATATGTATGTATGGAGGTTATATACAGTCTGCAGAGTCCCTGTTAACACTGGTGTATACTGCTTGATGGTCAGTGTATGGGGTTATTATCAGTCTGCAGAGCCTGTGTACACTAGTGTCTACGGCTATATGGTCACTGTATGGAGGTTATATACAGCCTGCAGAGCCTGTGTACACTGGTACCTAACGCTATATGGTCACTGTATGGAGGTAATACCAGGGCTTCAATTTCCCTAACTCCGACTCCCTCATACACGGTGCATGTTTAAATGGTAACTTTACTATAGTAAAACGGTAACATCAGCTTTTTTGTATATTCAGGCACCGGTGAATGGTGATGTAGTGTGGTGCCACATGTTAATGGAGGAAAGGGGGAAGTTTTGCACCCCGCCCTGAGTGCACTTTAACCTCAAATGGGCTCTGACACCGGCCTTGCAAAAAAAAAAAATTGCTAAAAATGCTGCATATTAAAAAGGCAAGAAAAATACACCTAAAACACATTCGCTTTTTTGCAAAATCGCAGAGTGTGACACCGACCTTACAACCCCCCCCCTCCAAAAAAAAATAAAAAATTTCAAAAAAATTCTGCATACTAAAAAAAACAAGAAAAATATACCTAAAACACATTGGTTTTTGTTGCAAACTCGCAGCGTGTGACACCGGCCTCAATGGACCTTGCTCTTCTTTGACCAGAACAAGGCGATGAGTTCTTGGCTGAACGGATTTGTCGTTCCTGCTTCCGATAAGTGGGTCGCGTCCGCTCCCATTAACCTGCAGATTGGTTTGACTTGATTATTACATCTAAAAGCTACTTAAAATCCGAACCTGCAGACCTAGCCCTATTATGGATCGTAATTCTATTACCGCGCACTAAGCCGTTGAGCTCGCGTTGCATAAGCTTTATGTAAATTCTGCTCGGGGGCAAATGCAGCATTTCCCCTGTAGTCCCTGAGACGATGCGTCTTAGCGGCGTCTCGCTCGCTCCATCGAGTGCGCTGAGCGGAGATGACATTTGTATCCTGAACGTTGATGTCCTGTGCATGAGACGTGTAATATTTCCTGACATGGTCTGGGCTCCGATAGTTTCATAGTCACGCAATGCAAAGTCTATAGGAGAGCTGAGCAGTCATCATATTCTATACAAGGCACATGATAGGGACATATGACCGGATATAATGCTGCTGTGTATTAGGCAGGGGCTCGTTCCAGGTCGGTCACTCGTACACGTGGAGATCGAGAGGAGCGGGGTGGAAAAACTTCCAGCCTGACAGGTTGGGCAGATGATTAGTCTTCCATCGGCCGTCATGAAGGACCCTCAAATGCAAAGGCGAACTCTCCCTCAATTGCCACACATGTATGCTAAGCTGAACTGAGCGTGCATGTTTGTAGTGGGGTGATGAGGAACAGCTGTCGGCCGTACAAGCGTTTGACAGATATCATTGTTGTTATCAATTGTTGGACAGCTACTGATGGTGTATGGGGGGAGGGGGGGGGGGGGTGACGAGGAACAACTGTCGGCCTTGCATGGGTTTGATAGCTACTGATGGTGTATGGGGAACGGGGGAGGGTGAAGAGAAACAACTGTCGGCCGTGCATGGGTTTGATAGCTATCGATGGTGGTGTATGGGTGGGGGGGTGGGGGGGTGACGAGGGAAGCAACTGGCGGCCGTACATGGAGTTTGATAGCTTCTCGAATGTGTTATGGGGAACGGGGGGGGGGGGTGACGAGGAACATACGTCGGCCGTTGCCATGGTTTTTGATAGTTATCGATGGTGTATGGGGAGGGGGGGTGACGAGGAACAACTGTCGGCCGTGCATGGGTTTGACAGCTATCGATGGTGTATGGGGGGGGAGGGTGAAGAGGAACAACTGACGGCCTTGCATGGGTTTGATAGCTATCGATGGTGTATGGGTGAGGGGGGGTGACGAGGAAAACTGTCGGCCGTGCAATGGGTTGATAGATATCGATGGTGTATGGGGGGGGGGAGGGTGATGAAGAGGAACAAACTGATGCCGTGGCATGGGGTTTGTCAGCTATCGATGGTGCATGGGGAGGGGAGGGGGGGGGACGAGGAAACAACTTGTCGGCCGTGCTTGGGTTTGATTGCTATCGATGGTGTTATGGGGGGGTGAGGTGTGAAGAGGAACAACTGTCGGCCGTGCATGGGTTTGATAGCTATCGATGGTGTATGGGGGGGGGGGTGAAGAGGAACAACTGTCGGCCGTGCATGGGTTTGATAGCTATCGATGGTGTATGGCACCGGGGGGTGAAGAGGAAGAACTGGTCAGGCGTGCATGGGGTTTGATAGCTATCGATGGGTATGGGGGGGGGGGGGGGGTGAGTGGAACAACTGTCGGCCGTGGCATGGGTTTGTTAGCTATCTGATGGTGTATGGGTGAGGGGGGGAGTGAAGAGGAACAAATGTCGGCCGTGCATGGGTTTGATAGCTATCGATGGTGTATGGGGAGGGGGGGGGGGGGTGAAGAGGAACAACTGTCGGCCTTGCATGGGTTTGATAGCTATCGATGGTGTATGGGGAGGGGGGGGTGAAGAGGAACAACTGTCGGCCGTGCATGGGTTTGATAGCTATCGATGGTGGTGATGGGGAGGGGGGGGGGTGAAGTGGAAAAACTGTCGGCGTTGCATGGGTTTGAAAGCTACGAATGGTGTATGGGGGGGGGGGGTTGTGAAGAGGAAAACTGTCGGACGCACCGTGCATGGGTTTGACAGATATTGATGGTGTATGGGGAGGGGGGGTGAAGAGGAACAACTGTCGGCCGTGCATGGGTTTGACAGATATTGATGGTGTATGGGGAGGGGGGGGGTGTCCGAGGAATACAACTGTCGGCCGTGCATGGTTTGACGCATCGATGGTGTATGGGGAGGGGGGATTAGGGAGGGGGCGGGCGGTGAAGAGGAACAACTGTCGGCCGTGCATGGGTTTGATAGCTATCGATGGTGGAGGGGGGGGGGGGTGGAGAGGAACAACTGTCGGCCTTGCATGGGTTTGATAGCTATCGATAGTGGAGGGGGGGGGGGAGAGGAACAACTGTCGGCCGTGCATGGGTTTGATAGCTATCGATGGTGGATGGGGGGTGGGGGGGGGAAGAAGAACAACTGTCGGCCTTGCATGGGTTTTATAGCGAACGATGGTGTATGGGGGGGGGGTGGGGGTGTGTGAAGATGAACAACTGTCGGCCGTGCAGGGGTTTGATAGCTATCGATGGTGTATGGGGAGGGGGGGGGGTGAAGAGGAACAACTGTCGGCCCTTTGCTTGGGTTTTGAAAGCTATCGATGTGTATGGGGGAGGGAGGAGGGGGGGGGGGTTTGAGAGGAACATCTGTCGCCTGTGCTTGTGTTTGACAGCTATCGATGGTGTTTGGGGAGGGGGGGGGGGTGAGTGAAGAGGAACAACTGGTCTGGCCGTGCATGGGTTTGTAAGCTAATCGATGGTGTATGGGTTGCGGAGGGGGGGTGAAGGAGGTACAACTGTCGGCGTGCATGGGTATGATAGCTATCAAATGGTGTATGGGGGGAGGGTGAAGAGGAACAACTGTCGGCCGTGCATGGGTTTGATAGCTATCGATGGTGTATGGGGGGGGGGGGGTGACGAGGAACAACTGTCGGCCGTGCATGGGTTTGATAGCTATCGATGGTGTATGGGGGGGGGGGTGGGTGAAGGAACAACTGTCGGCTTGATGGTTTGATAGACTATCGATGGTGTATGGGGGGGGGGGTGAAGAGGAACAACTGTCGGCCGTGCATGGGTTTGATAGCTACTGATGGTGTATGGGGGGGGGTGGAAGAGGAACAAACATGTCCGGCGTGCATGGGTTTGATAGCTTATCGATGGTGTATGGGGAGGGGGGGGGGTGAAGAGGAAGAACTGTCGGCCTTGCATGGGTTTGATAGCTACTGATGGTGCATGGGGGGGGGGGGGGTGAAGAGGAACAACTGTCGGCCTTGCATGGTTTGATAGCTAACGACCAATGGTGTATGGGGGGGGGGGGAGAGGAACAACTGTCGGCCGTGCATGGGTTTGATAGCTATCGATGGTGTTGGGGGGGCGGGGGGGGTCGTCGAGGAACAATCTGTCGGCCCGTGCTTGGGTTTGATGCTATCAATGGTTGTATGGGGAGTGGGGTGGGTGAAGAGGAACAACTGTCGGCCGTGCATGGGTTTGATAGCTATCGATGGTGTATGGGGGGGAGGGTGAAGAGGAAACAACAACTGGTCGGGCCCGTGAATGGAGTTTGATAGCTATCGATGTGTATTGGGGGGGGGGGGGGGGGGTGACGAGGAACAACTGTCGGCCGTGCATGGGTTTGATAGCTATCGATGGTGTATGAGGGGGGGGGGTGACGAGGAACAACTGTCGGCCGTGTATGGGTTTGATAGCTATCGATGGTGCATGGGGGGGGGGGGGGGTGAAGAGGAACAACTGTCGGCCTTGCAGGGGTTTGATAGCTATCGATGGTGTATGGGGAGGGGGGGGGGGTGAAGAGGAACAACTGTCGGCCGTGCATGGGTTTGATAGCTATCGATGGTGTATGGGGAGGGGGGGGGGGGGTGAAGAGGAACAACTTTCGGCCGTGCTTGGATTTGATAGCTATCGATAGTGGAGGGGGGGGGGGTGAAGAGGAAACAACTGTCGGCCCGATGCAAGGGTTTGATAAGCTATCGATGGTGCATGGGGAGGGGGAGGGGGGTGAAGAGGAACAACTGTCGGCCGTGCATGGGTTTGATAGTTATCGATGGTGTATGTGTGTGTGGGGGGGTGAAGAGGAAGAACTGTCGGCCTTGCATGGGTTTGATAGCTACTGATGGTGCATGGGGAGGGGGGGGGTGAAGAGGAACAACTGTCGGCCGTGCATGGGTTTTGATAGTTATCGTTTGTTGGTGTATGGGGAGGGGGGGGGGGTGAAGAGAACAACTGTGGCCTACCTTGGCATGGGTTTGATAGCTATCGATAGTGGAGGGGGGGGGGAGAGGAACAACTGTCGGCCTTGCATGGGTTTGATAGCTATCGATGGTGATGAGGGAGGGGGGGGGGTGAAGAGGAACAACTGTCGGCCTTGCATGGGTTTGACAGCTATCGATGGTGTATGGGGAGGGGGGGGGTGATCGGAGGAAGAACTGTCGGCCTTGCATGGGTTTGATAGCTACTGATGGTGTATGGGGAGGGGGGGGGGTGTAGTGGAACAAACCTGTCAGGCCGTTGCATGGTTTTGTAGCTACTGATGGTGTATGGGGGGGAGGGTTGAAGAGGACATCACAACTGTCGGACCGTGCATGGGTTTGATAAGCTCTGATGGTGTTATGGGGGGGGTGGGGAGGTGAAGAGGAACAACTGTCGGCCGTGCATGGGTTTGATAGTTATCGATGGGTATGGGTTGGGGGGGGGGGGTGCAGAGGAAAAAACTGTCGACCAGTGCATTGGGTTTGATAGCTATCGATGGTGTATGGGTGGGGGGGGGGTGAAGAGGAATACAACTGTCGGACCGTACAAGGGTTTGATAATTATCGATGGTGAATGGGGGCGGGGGGGGGGGTAAGAAGGAAACATCTTTAGGCCATACAAAGGTTTTGACCAGATTTCAAATGGTGCATGGGGGGGGTGAAGAGGAAGAACTGTCGGCCGTGCAAGAGTTTGATAGCTATCGATGATATATGGGGGGGGGGGGGGGAAATAAAGAGGAACATCTTTCGGCCGTACAAGGGTTTGACAGATATCAATGGTGTGTGTGTGTGGTGGGGTGGTGAAGAGGAAGAACTGTCGGCCTTGCATGGGTTTGATCGATAGGCTATGATGGGCAATGGGGGAGGGGGGGGAGTTTTGAAGAGGGAAACAACTGTCGGCCGTGCATGGGTTTGATAGCTACTGATGGTGCATGGGGAGGGGGGGGTGAAGAGGAACAACTGTCGGCCGTGCATGGGTTTGATAGTTATCGATGGTGTATGGGGAGGGGGGGGGGGTGAAGAGGAACAACTGTCGACAGTGCATGGGTTTGATAGCTATCGATGGTGTATGGGGACGGGGGGGAGAAAGGAAAACTGTCGGGTGGGGGCGCCGTTGCATGGGTTTTGATTTGATAGCTATCGATGAGGTGATGGGGAGGGGGGGTGGGGTGTTGAAGAGGAACAACTGTCGGGCCGTGAATGGGTTTGATAGGCTATCGATGGTGTATGAGGGGGGGGGGGGTTTGAAGAGGAATCAACTGTTCGGCTGTGCACTTGGGTTTGATAGCTACTGATGCCTGTATGGGGGGAGGGGGGGGGGTTGAAGGGAAAACTGTCGGCCGGTGGGCATGGGTGTGACAGATATCGATAGTGGAGGGGGGGGGGGGGGAGGTGTGAAGAGGAACAAAACTGTCGCCGTGCACAGGGTTTGTTGTTGCTATCGATGGTGGGAGGGGGGGGTGGGGGGAAAGAGGAAAACTGTCGGCCGTGCATGGGTTTGGATAGCTGATCGATGGTGAAGGGGGGGGGAGGTGAAGGGGGAGACAACTGTCAGGCCGTGCAGGGGTTTGTTAGCTACTGATGGAGTATGGGAGGGGGGAGGGGGGTGATGGGAACAACTGTCGGACGTTGCATGGGTTTTGACAGCTATCGATGGTGGTATGGGGGGAGGGGGGCGTGTTAAGAGGAAAACTGTCGGCGCCGTGCTTGGGTTTGATAGCTATCGATGGTGTTATGGGGGGGGGGGGTGAAAGAGGAAAACAACTGCTCGGCCTTGCATGGAGTTTGATAGCTATCGATGGTGTGTATGGGGGAGGGGGGGGGGTGAAGAGGAACCCAACTGTCGGAAGTGCATGGGTTTGTTAGTTATCGATGGTGTTATGGGGGGGGGGAGGGTTGATGAGGAACAACTTGTCGGCCGTTTGCATGGGTTTGATTGCTATCGATGGTTGTTTGGGGGGAGGTGAAGAGGAACAAATCTCGTCGAGCAACGTGATGGGGTTGTAGCTTTCGTGGTGTATGGAGGGCGGGCACGGCGTTTGGGCGATGAATAAGAGGACAACTGTCCGGGTCCGTTGTCTGCCCATGGGGTTGATTGCTTTCGATGGTGTATGGGGGGGGGTGTGAAGAGGAACAACTGTCGGCCGGTGCACTGGGGTTTGTTAGGCTATAGATGGTGTATATGGGGGCGGGGGGTGGGGAGGGTGGCACTGTAAGAGGAACAACTCGCGGCGTGCATGGGTTTGATAGCTATAGATGGTGTATGGGGCGTAAAGAGGAATCACTTTCGAACGTACAAGGGTTGGACAGCTATAGATGGTGCATGGGGGGCAGAAAGGAATTGCTGTCAAACTGTTGTACGACCATCGATGGTGTATCGAGGGTGAAGTGGAACAGCTGTCGGCCGTGTAAGGGTTTGACGGTCTACTCTGATGGGGCCAATGGGGGGGGGGTGCGAGGGGGGGGGGGTGTTGAAGTGGAAGGAAACACGGTTCCTGCCAAAAGGTGAAATTTTTTGACAGTTATTGTGGTGCATGGGGGGGGGGAGGGTCGCGGTTAGACGAGGATTTAGCTTTTCGTCAATACTAAGGTGGTTGCTTCTTGACAGATAAGGATAATCGATGGTTGTCATGGGGGGGGGGGGGGGGTTCGAGGAATTGCTTTCGACGTTTACAGGGCGTTTGATCTTGCTTAGCGATGGTGCATTGCTGGTGGCGAGAGGGAGGGGTACAAACAGGGAATAGCTTTTCGGACCGTACAGGGGTTTTTTTTTTTGACAGCTACTGATGGGTGGGGGGGGCGGCGGGACAGGCGGGGGTACAGAGGAATAATTTTTCGGGCCCCGCCACAGGGATGTGACAGCCAAGGGCCGGAGTAAGGCCACCGTTCTCATATCAGCACCCGCAATGTCACCGAAAGTCCCGTACTACAGCCCCGAGCAGCTCCTTCCTGACCCAAGTTACAGGTCGGGTGCCGAACCTACATAGAGCAAAAGCTGGGAGTTGCGGGAAATTGTTGGGACAAGGGGGTGGGAGAGATAGCCTGGCTGGGCCCACGAAATCTGTGTCTTACCTGCGCTTGATTAGGTCCCAGTGGTGTTCTTTGATATCCTGGTCCGCCTGTGCTATGCAGAGACACGTGGACCATTCAAACCCTTCTTCTAGTCGGACCCCCGAGCAGATGCAGAAGACGACTTTGTTTCCTTGCCAAAAACCATGAGCCTCCCCCCTATTTTGATGCAAATCTGGCTTTGTCGGAGATAATGGGGTCAGGGGTGGTGGTGAGGTCCGCGGTTGCGTGTTCTGGACTTCGGAGCCTCCTGATTGTTTAGCTTTATCGCTCTTGCATGGACGTGAATTCGGCTTTTGTTTGTCCCCAGGAATCCGGCTAATAACTTAATAGTCTTCCCCGTCCCCTCCCCACCAAGAGCTCCTTCTTTGTTGAGAGATATGTGGTACAGATGGACGGAAAGCACTTAACTGCAGGCTGTCCCCTTCACTCCTGGTCCCTGCCATCGGATGCCTGCTATTGTCCGCCATCCAAACCGAGCTCCCTAAAAAGAGGGGGGGAGGGCACATCTGTTCTCTTTAGAAATGGAACAAGAAGCGCCCGGTCTTGAAGGCTAATGCACATCGGTGAGTCCTTTTTTCAATTTTTACGTCCCCTCGAGCCGTCGTTCTACATTTTCGTGAACTTTGGAGAAGGAGACTTAAAGGGGTTTTCTCACTGCAGACATTTATGTAGCGCTATGATAGGCTATCAGTGTCTGATAGGTGTGGGGCTCACCTGTCGGACCTGCACTTATCTGGGGAACGGGCCCCCCGAAAGTTACAGAGCAGACTAGAGAGTTGGTCACGATTACGCTCCACTCTACATTCTGTTCTATGGGAGTTCCGAGCAGAACCGAACATTCCGCTCCCTGTACTGGGAACTCCCATAGAACAGAATGGAGAACACAGCGCTCCCTTGTACTGGGAACTCCCATAGAACAGAATGGAGAAAACGGCACTCCGCTGTACTGGTAACTCCCATAGAGGAGAATAGAGAACACAGCGCTCCCCTGTACTGGGAACTCCCATAGAAGAGAATGGAGAACACAGCGCTCCCCTGTACTGGGAACTTCTATAGAACAGAAAGGAGGATACAGCGCTCCCCTGTACTGGGAACTCCCATAGAAAAAAATGAGAAACACGTGCTCCCCTGTACTGGGAACTCCCATAGAACAGAAAGGAGAACACCGCGCTCCCACTCTGTACTGGGAACTCCCATAGAAAACGAATGGAGAAAAACAGCGCTCCCTGTACTGGGAATCCATAGAAACAAATGGAGAACACAGCGCTCCCCTGTACTCGGAACTCCCATAGACCAGAATGGAGAACACAGCGCTCCTCTGTATTGGGAACTCCTATAGAGAAGAATGGAGAACACAGCGCTCCCTGTACTGGGAACTCCCATAGAACAGAATGGAGAACACAGCGCTCCTCTGTATTTGGGGAAATCCCATAGAGCAGAATGGAGAGAACACAGCGCTCCCCTGTTACTGGAGAACTCCCAGAGAACCCGAATGGAGAAACACAGCGCCCCTCCTGTACTGGGGAACTCCCAGAGAACAGAATGGAGAACACAGCGCTCCCTGTTAATGGGAACTCCCATAGAGGAGAATGGAGAACACAAACGCTCCCTGTATGGGAACTCCCATAGAACAGAATGGAGAGCTGTTCACAAGCGCGACCAGCTCTACAGTCTGCTCTGTAACTTTAAGAGGCCCGTTCTCAAAATAGGTGCGGGTCTCAGAGGTGGGACCCTCATCTATCTCCTAAATGAGCCCTGAAAACTCTTCGTTCTGAATGGAGAAGTGGTCGGGACTCTCCCATAGGCTTGAATGGGATTTCTGATTACAGCCGAGCATAACTCGGAACTCCCATTCATGTCTAAGGGAGAGTCCCGTTCGCCTCTCTATTCAGAATGAAGAGGTTTCAGGGCTTGTTTAGGAGATAGATGCGGGTCCCACCTCTGGGACCTGCACCTATCGGACATTGATGGCATATCCTAGCAATACACCATAATTGTCTGTAGTGAGACAACCCCTTTTAAAGGGGCCGTCTCACTACAGGGATCGCTGCTGCTTTTTACGTTAAAGATCTTGCAAAAGAAGTCACTTTGCAATATGTGTCCATTAACAGTGTCCTACCTATTCTAGATATCCCCCCCTTGTATGGGCTGGATCGCCTCAGGGGCGCTTTTGCTGCAGACCTGTTCGATCTCTCCTGTAGGTGCCAGCATGTCGCTATAGTAAGACCCGTTCAAAACTCTCTGATAGGGTGCAAGCGCTGGGCGTATAGTACAGACCCGTTAATCTTCCCGAAGGCTGCCAACACTGGTCAAAAAAAAAAATTACTACGACTGTATATTCTCTGTAGGCTGTCAGCTCTGGTCACTATAGCTACAGACCATGTTATCTTTCTCCTGATAGGCTGTCAGCACTGGTCGCTATAGCTACAGACTGTATCATTTTCCGATAGGCTGCAGCACTGATTGCTATAGCTCAGACCTGTTCGATCTCTCCTGATAGGATGCCAGCACTGGTTGCTATAGCTACAGACCTGTTCTATCTCTCCTGATAGGCTGCCAACACTGGTTGCTATAGCTACAGACCTGTTCTATCTCTCCTGATAGGCTGACAGCGCTGGTTGCTATAGCTACAGACCAGTTCAATCTCTCCTGATAGGCTGCCAGCACTGATCACTATAGCTACAGACCTGTTCTAGCTCCTGATAGGCTGCCAGCACTGGTTGCTATAGCTACAGACCTGTTCTATCTCCTGATAGGCTGCCAGCGCTGGTTGCTATAACTACAGACCTGTTTGATCTGTTCAAATACTCGAATTTTAGAATTCAGAATCTGACAAGTATTTTGTCCTGTGTAGTGTGGACGGACCCTTATACCTCTTTGCTTTTTTGTCTTTTTTACAGGAGAGGATGCCACAGACTCCGAGCTTAGTCGCCATGTTTGACAACGGGACCTTCAGCCGGAGCTTGTATCAGTCGAAAGAAGAAGGTTGTTCGGAGCTGTACTATCAGGATAACAACCTGCTGTCTGGATCCCTGGAAGCGCTCATCCAGCACTTGGTGCCCAGCGTCGATTACTATCCGGATGTAAGTTGAAGCTGCCGAAAATAAATCTGCTGTCAGGCCTGGGATTTCACACCGTGGTCGCAGACTTAGGAGGCTTTTTCAGCACAGGAAGCAGTGGAGATAGCTTATCTCCTAACACTTGGGTTGGGCTGGCAAACAGATGGGAACGGCTAGAGGCTTTGTTTGGACGGCTTTTCCCGGTCAATAACTCACCGAAAGAAAGTCGGCTCAGGGGCGATTTAATTACCATACACAAATATGCAACAGGACAGAGATCTTCCGTGATCTTTTTAAACCAAATACATCCACTTGCTGTATTAGGGTCAGTTGTAGCTTAGGGACGTATTTGAGGCCTGTAACAACGACAAGAGGACGTCCTCTACGTCTAGAGAAAAGAAGGTTTATCCATCATCACAGACAAGGATTCTTTTACTCTAAGGCCGTGTTCACACGGCTCATTCCCGACGGATTTGTGAGCCGTATTGAGCTCACAAATCCGCCGTGAATAAGGGGCGGGACGGGGGCGGGGCCGGAGCGCGGCGGGGGCGAGCTCCCGGACCCATAGACAATGCATTGTTTACGGCGCGTCCGCGCCGTAAATAATGTGCATGTCACTTTCTCCCCCCCGCGGTGGATTTTCCGAGCGGGGAGGAGCGACGGATTCCACTGTTCTCTATGAGAGCAGTGGTTTACCGTAATGACAGGGACGGATTGGCGCCGTACTGAAGCGCAAATCCGGCGCGGAGTACGGCGCCAATCCGTGCCCAAATAAGCCGTGTGAACGAGGCCTAAGAGAAGTGACACTATGGAGGTCGCTGTCACAAGAGGTTGTGATGGTGGTGGATTCTTTACTGCAAGAGCAGGGGTCACAATTGGTTGTGATGGTGGAGTCTTTGGACAAGTTCAAGAAGAGCATAAATGACTGTTTTGAAAAATATAATATCATGTCTGTGGGGAGAACAGGAGATTTAATTACCCTGCACAAATATGCAACAGGACAGAGATCTGTCATGATCTTGTGTTATCAAATACATCAACTTGCTGTGTTAGGGTCAGTTGTGGCTCAGGGACGTATTTGAGGCCTGTAGCAACGACAAGAGGACGTCCTCTACGTCTAGAGAAAAGAAGGTTTATCCATTATCACAGACAAGGATTCTTTTACTCTAAGAGAAGTGACACTATGGAGGTCGCTGTCACAAGAGGTTGTGATGGTGGATTCTTTACTGCAAGAGCAGGGGTCACAATTGGTTGTGATGGTGGAGTCTTTGGACAAGTTCAAAAAGAGCATAAATGACTGTTTTGAAAAATATAATATCATGTCTGTGGGGAGAACAGGAGATTTAATTACCATGCACAAATATGCAACAGGACAGAGATCTTTCATGATCTTTTTTTATCAAATACATCAACTTGCTGTATTAGGGTCAGTTGTGGCTCAGGGACGTATTTGAGGCCTGTAGCAACGACAAGAGGACGTCCTCTACGTCTAGAGGAAAGAAGGTTTATCCATCATCACAGACCAGGATTCTTTTACTTTAAGAGCGGTGACACTATTGAGGGCACTGCCACGAGAGGTAACACTATAGAGAAGGGAGTCACAAGTGGTTGTGATGGTGGAGTCATTGGACAGGTTCAAAAAGGGCTTACATGACTTTTTTGAAAAATATAATATGTCTATGGGGAGAACAGGAGATTTAATTATCATGCACAAATATGCAACAGGACAGAGATCTTTAGTGATCTTTTTATACCAAATACATCAACTTGCTGTCTTAGGGTCAGTTGTAGCTTAGGGACGTATTTGAGGCCTGTAGCAACGACAAAAGGACATTGTCTACGTCTAGAGGAAAGAAGGTTTATCCATCATCACACACAAGGAGATAAGTGACACTATGGAGGCCGCTGCCACGAGAGATTTTGATGGTGGATTCTTTACTGTAAGAGTGGTGACACTATAGAGAAGGGGGCACAAGTGGTTGTGATGGTGGAGTCATTGGACAGGTTCAAAAAGGTCTTAAATGACTTTTTTGAAAAATATAATATCATGTCTATGGGGGAGAACAGGAGATTTAATTACCCTGCACAAATATGCAACAGGACAGAGATCTTTCATGATCTTTTTACACCAAATACATCAACTTGCTGTATCAGGGTCAGTTTTAGCTTAGGGACGTATTTTAGGCCTGTAACAACGACAAGAGGACGTCCTCTACGTCTAGAGAAAAGAAGGTTTATCCATCATCACAGACAAGGATTCTTTTACTTTAAGAGCAGTGACACTATGGAGGGCACTGCTACGAGAGGTTTTGCTGCTGGATTCTTTACTGTAAGAGTGGTGAAACTATAGAGAAGGGAGTCACAAGACGTTGTGATGGTGAATTCTTTACTGTAAGGGCGGTGAATCTATAGAGATGGGGGTCACAAGAGGTTGTGATGGTGGATTCTTTACTGTAAGAGCGGTGACACTATAGAGATGAGGGTCACAAGTGGTCTCGTTCGGCTGAAAGCTATCAGCCGAACAGAGCATGCATATGTATGGGGACAGAAGGCATAGTTTTCAGCTGAAAAAAAGAGTCTGCATGTATATGGGAAGGACATGAGGAATAGAGTTCAGCCGAACCAGAGTGTGCATGTGTATGGGAAAGACAGGGGGGATGGCTATCAGCCGTACTGAGCATGCATGTGAATGGGAAGGACAGGATGAATGGCTATCTGCTGAGTGGAGCATGCATGTGTATGGGGACGGGAGGAATGGCAAGCAGCTGAACTGAGCATGCATGTGAATGGGAAGGACAGGGGGACTGGCTATCAGCCGAACTGAGCATGCATGTGTATGGGAAGGACAGGAGGAATGGCTATCAGCCGAACTGAGCATGCATGTTTATAGCGACAGGAGGAATGGGTATCAGCTGAACAGAGCATGCATGTGTATGGGAAGGACAGGAGGAATGGCTATCAGCTGAACTGAGCATGCATGTTTATGGCGACAGGAGGAGTGGGTATCAGTCGAACTGAGCATGCATGTGTGTGGGGACGGGAAGAATGGTCATCAGCTGAACTGAGCATGCATGTGTATGGGGACAGGAGGAATGGCAATCAGCTGAACTGAGCATGCATGTGTGTGGGAAGGACAGGGGGAATGGCTATCTGCTGAACGGAGCATGCATGTGTATGGGGACGGAAGGAATAGCTTTACACCTGAGCATGCATGTGTCTGGGGACAGGAGCAAGGTCTTTTACCCAGACCTGAGCATGCATGTGTATGGGGACAGGAGCAAGGTCTTTTACCCAGACCTGAGCATGCATGTGTGTGGGGACGGGAGGAATAGCTTTAGACCTGAGCATGCATGTGTATGGGGACGGGAGGAATAGCTTTAGACCTGAGCATGCATGTGTATGGGGACGGGAGGAATAGCTCTAGACCTGAGCATGCATGTGTATGGGGACGGGAGGAATAGCTCTAGACCTGAGCATGCATGTGTATGGGGACGGGAGGAATAGCTTTCACCCAGATCTGAGCATGCGTGTGTATGGGGACGGGAGCAAGGTCTTTCACCCAGACCTGAGCATGCATGTGTATGTGGCGGACAGGAGGAATAGCTTTAGACCTGAGCATGCATGTGTATGGGGACAGGAGGAATAGCTTTAGACCTGAGCATGCATGTTTATGGGGAGGGAGGAAATAGCTTTAGACCTGAGCATGCATGTGTATGGGGACAGGAGGAATAGCTTTAGACCTGAGCGTGCATGTGTATGGGGCAGTGGGGAGGAATAGCTATCGTCTGAGCGTGCATGTGTATGGAGGACAGGGAGGAATAGCTCTAGACCTGAGCATGCATGTGTATGGGGACGGGAGGAATAGCTCTAGATCTGAGCATGCATGTGTATGGGGACGGGAGGAATAGCTCTAGATCTGAGCATGCATGTGTGTGGAGACGGGAGGAATAGCTGATGAACATGGAGTGTCCGCTCTCCCTGCAGATGTCTGATTATCTCCTTTCTTCTGGGGCATTGTGTCCGGTGCTTGCAGCCCCTCCCTGCAGATTTTCTGATGAGGTTTCTGCCCCTATTCACCTTCTTTTGTTTCCCTCCTCAGAGAACCTTCGTCTTCACCTTCCTCCTCAGCTCGCGCCTCTTCATTCATCCCTTCGAGTTGATGGCTAAAGTTTGTCACGTTTGTGTAGAGCAGCAGCGGCTGAATGAGTCGGGGACCGATAAGGTAAGTGATGGCTCGGACAAGCGACCCGTGACTATGTCTGTGATACCCCACATTCCTCCAGAAACAGCGCCCCATCTGTGCACAGGTCGTGTGTGGTATTACAGCCCAGCTCTATTCATTTCAATAGAGCATGGATGCTTTCTTCCAAAAGCAGCGCCCCATCTGTGCACAGGTTGTGTGTGGTATTACAGCTTATCTCTATTCATTTCAATGGCGCATGGATGCTTTCTTCTAAAAACAGCGCCCCAGCTGTGCACAGGTTGTGTGTGGTATTACAGCCCAGCTTTATTAATTTCAATAGAGTATGGCTGCTTTCTTCCAAAAGCAGCGCCACATCTGTGCACAGGTCGTGTGTGGTATTACAGCCCAGCTCTGTTCATTTCAATAGATCATGGCTGCTCTTTCAGAAACAGCGCCCCATCTGTACACAGGTTGTGTGTGGTATTACAGCCCAGCTCTATTCATTTCAATGGCGCATGGAGGCTTTCTTCCAAAAACAGCGCCCCACCTGTGCACAGGTTGTGTGTGGTATTACAGCCCAGGTCTATTCATTTCAATTGAGCATGGAGTCTTTCTTCCATAAACAGCGCCCCATCTGTGCACAGGTCGTGTGTGGTATTACAGCCCAGCTCTATTCATTTCAATAGAGCATGGATGCTTTCTCCCAAAAACAGCACCTCATCTGTGCACAGGTCGTGTGTGGTATTACAGCCCAGTTCTATTCATTTCAATAGAGCATGGCTACTTTCTTCTGGAAACAGCGCCCCATCTGTGCACAGGTCGTGTGTGGTATTACAGCCCAGCTCTATTCATTTCAATAGAGCATGGATGCTTTCTTCCAAAAACAGCGCCCCATCTGTGCACAGGTTGTGTGTGGTATTGCAGCCGCTCTATTATTTCAATGGTACATGGACTTCTCAAAAACTAGCACCTCATATTGTACGGTTGTGTGGGTATTACAGCCCAGTTCTATTCATTCTAATAGACAGTAGTTCACTTCGAAGAAGAGGCCCCATTGATCCTGCAAGGTGGTGTGGATTACAGCCCGGCTCTATTTATTTTAATGGTACAATAAATCTGTCACCTACTGGGGTCACGTATATTGTACGTTTATGCGGCACTGATGACTCGTTGTGATAATCTGCATATGCTAATCCACAGAGTCACATGAAGAAGATGGCCCCCAAGATCCTGCAGCTGCTGAGCGAGTGGACGGAGACCTTCCCTTACGATTTCCGAGATGAAAGGATGATGAGGAACCTGAAGGACACGGCGCAGCGCGTCACACAGGGCGACGAGGTGATTCCCTTATGCGGTCTGCCGCTGTTCTAGTTATAATTCTGCTTGAAAGCTTTATGGAGAGGACGCTGCATCTAGGCCGAAGCCACATCGCGCTGTCGTCCGGGGCGAGCAATCGCCTACATCGTGGTCAGAGCTCATAGCAACCAATCAGAGCCCATAGTGACCAATCAGAGCCCATAACAACCAATCAGAGCCATAGCAAACCCAAACAGAGCCATAGCACCAATCAGAGCCCATAGCACCAATAAGAGCCCATATCACCAATCAGAGCCATAGCCACCAATCCCAAGCC
This sequence comes from Phyllomedusa bahiana, assembly GCA_025379985.1. Lineage (NCBI taxonomy): Eukaryota > Metazoa > Chordata > Amphibia > Anura > Hylidae > Phyllomedusa > Phyllomedusa bahiana. Next base: position 45,492 of record JAODAL010024961.1, read on the forward strand.
CCTAAACATCCCAATCAGAGCCTAGCAACCAATCAGAGCCCATAGCAGACAATCAGAGCCCATAGCGACCAATCAGAGCCCATAGACACCAATCAGAGCCCATAGCAACCAATCAGAGCCATAGCGACCAATCAGAGCCCATAGTCATCAGACCCTAGCCCCAAACAGAGTTCATAGAGACCAATCAGAGCCCATAGCCACCAATCAGAGCCCATAGCAGCCAATCAGAGCCCATAGCGTCCAATCAGAGCCCATAGCGACCAATCAGAGCCCATAGCGTCCAATCAGAGCCCATAGCGACCAATGAGAGCCCATAGCGACCAATGAGAGCCATAGGGCCCCCAATCAGAGCCCATAGCCACCAATCAGAGCCCATAGCCACCAATCAGAGCCCATAGCAACAAATCAGAGCTGATAGTGACCAATCAGAGCTCATAGCAACCAATCAGAGCTCAGCTTTAATTTCCTATACTACTCTGGAAAAATGAAAGCTGAACTCTGATTGGTGGCTGTGGGCTCTGATTGGTCGCTATGAGCTCTGACTGGTCGCTATCAGCTCTGATTGGTCGCTATGGGCTCTGGTTGGTTGCTCTGAGCTCTGATTGGTTGCTATGGTCTCTGATTGGTTGCTATGGGCTCTGGTTGCTATGGGCTCTGATTGGTCGCTATGGGCTCTGATTGGTTACTATGAGAAAAAAGACTTACCGCTAGACACTTTTCATACACAAGTCTCATAGGACCTTATTTACTGTGAATTTCAGTGTCCTTGTTGTTCATGGCAACTAACCAGAGCTCAGTACAACTGATCAGAACCCATAGCAACCAATAATAGTTCATACTGACCACTCAGAGCTCAGCTTGCATTTCCTTGAGCTCTGATTGGTGGCTATGGGCTCTGATTGGTCGCTATGGGCTCTGATTGGTCGCTATGGGCTCTGATTGGTGGCTATGGGCTCTGATTGGTGGCTATGGGCTCTGATTGGTTGCTATGGGCTCTGATTGGTTGCTTTGGGCTCTGGTTGGTTGTTATGGGCTCTGGTTGGTTTCTATAAGCTCTGAGTGGTTGCTTTGGGCAACAAGGACACTCTTAGGCTATGTTCACACGGCTTATACTGGGACGTATCTCGCCGTACTGCGCTAAATACGGGGCGAGATCCGTCCCAGTCATTCCAGTAATCCACAGTTCGCATAGAGAACTGTGGATTACGTCTCCTCTACCCGCCCGCACAATATGGCGAGCGGGGAGAGAAGTGACATGTCAATTACTAGCGGCGAGTACGCGCCGTGAATAATGCATGTCTATGGCGCAATTGCGGGTGAAATACGTCCCGCAATTACTACCGTGTGAACATAGCCTTACTGTTAGCAATGCTGTGGAGTCGGCAAGCCGAAGCCCTGACTCCGACTCCTGACTCCCTCATACACGGCGCATGTTTAAGTGATAACTTTACTGTAGTAAAATGGTCCCATCAGGCTGTTTATCACCTTATGATACAATAATCAAGCTATTTAGGTAGAACAGACACGGACAAGCAAAAGGGTAACAATGTTTTGATCTTTTGAACACTTGTGGGTAGAGTTGAAGAAAAAGCTGTATTTGTATCCAAGTCCAGTCTGCACCAACATTGGGAATGTGGAGAAGAGACCTGGGATCAGATTTTGGTCAAGACCTGCTTGAATCTGATCCAGAGCCCAGAAGGATTCAGGCAGAGCTGAAAACCGAAAGGTGATGTCCCAAATACTAACAAAATAATAAAAATTAACACTTTTTAGGAGCAAAATTGTAACGGAGCAGATGCTAAATACTTGCAAGTCACATTTATGTATAATATGGGTCAGATGACTGTATATAAAATTACAGTAGCCTCGTGTACAAAGCTGTAGTGGATGGAGAGATATGGAGCCTGAAAGTCACAAGTTCAAAACATTGTTACCCTTTTGCTTGTCAGTGTAAAATATATATATTGGACTTTAGGACACAAAAAAATTGTAAATCTGCAAAACACTGCGGGAACATTTGTGGAGTCTCTGAATTTGTTCTGAGAAATAGTATCGCCTCCATCAGATCCTGCATACATGACCTCACACCTGATCTCATTATTTCCAGGCTAGAGAACGGCCTCTCTACACTAACTTGGGGGTGAAGTGGTGACCACAGGGGCGACATCTCTAACAATGTCAGGGTATAAAGGAATTGCCTCGGCCACAGTCAGGTCTGATGAATGGATCTGCTTTGAAAGCAGGTGATAAATGTTGCTGAAATCTGTTTGCCCTGGGAGCGGGATCTTTTCCCCTGGGGCAGCGCTTTGCCTGCTCCATGTCATCAATTACACTCCTCATGTGATGAGGCTGAAGATATGGGAGCAGTAGCCGGACCCAATTCCTCGTGCTCTTTGCATCGAACTAACTGGACCAACTTATTATAGATTTTGGGAGTCGGAGTCACTCCATTTTATGACGACTCCGACTCCACAGCCCTGACTGTTAGTCATTCTTGATACATAAGGTCCATTGAGTTCCCCCCGCCCTCAGTAACCTCCCGCCCTCCTGTGCACCCCGTGGCTTCTTTGGACGCTTCGGAAAATTCTGCTCGACGTTTCCTTCTTCAAACTGGTTTTAACTTCTAGGAAAATCCCCGAATGATCTGAGATATTCATAGCAACTCGAAGTCATGTGGTTTTCTCTAGAATTAAAGGGGTATTCCCAAAAATGACATTGATATTGAGAGGGGATAAATATCTGACCATTGGGAACCCCCCCTCCACCCATCCCCCCGACCGGTCACGGGGGTCTTGGGTTCTTCGCCTCCATTCAAGGCAGGTAACATAGTCTTTGCATTTACATTCAGTCTCCTGACAATTTTGTGTCATTTCTAAGATACAGCAGGTTATCTATCCTGCTTGTTTACAGAGGGTTTCCTAGATTACCAACCACCTCTGTGCCCAAGCCACCAAGCCTCCTCCGGCTGATAAATCATAGCTGCTAGAAGGGAAGGAGGTAGGCAGCTGGGTAGCTAGGGCACACAGGCTGTTGGTAATCTTGGAAACCGTCTGTACAAGCAGAATAGATAACCTGCTGTATCTTTGAAATAAAGCAAAACCAGAGCAGAAATGTATTTGGTAAGAATGGTTATTGTACTGTTCTGAGTTTGGTTATTCTGTTCTGAGTTTGTGTCATTACAGAGATACAGCAGGTTATCTATCCTGCTTGTTTACAGAGGGTTTCCTAGATTACCAACTACCTCTGTGCCCTAGCCAGCAAGCCTCCTCCTGCTGATAAGTCATAGCTGAAGGGAAGGAGGACGCTGGGTAGCTAGGGCACAGAGGTGGTTGCTAATCTTGGAAACCATCTGTACAAGCAGGATAGATAAGCTGCTGGATCTTTAAAATAAAGCAAAATCAGAGCAGAAATGTATTTGGTAAGAATACAATTTACCGTTGTCTACATAAGTCAACATTCTTGCCAAGCACATTTCTGTTCTGAGTTTGTGTCATTACAGAGATACAGCAGGTTCTCTCCTGCTTATTTGCTGATGATTTTCTAGGCTGCCAACCGTCTCTGTGCTCTAGCAACTATGTCTTATCAGCAGAAGGAGGCTTGGTGGTTGGGGCACAGAGGTGGTTGGTAATCTAAGAGCTTGGCTACATCAGAGAGGTGGTTAGCAACCTCGGTAATCAAGTTGGATAGACAACCTGCTGTATCTCAGAAATAAAGCATTAGCGGAACAGAAATGTATTTTGTACGAATGGTTATATACCATTGCCTACATGTTTAGAGCTGAGTAAACGTTCTTGTCAAATACATTTCTGTTCTGAGTTTGCCTCATTACAGAGATGCAGCAGGTTATCTCTCCTGCTTATTTACTGATGATTTTCTATGCTGCCAACTGTCTCTGTGCTGTAGCACCTATGTCTTATCAGCAGAAGGGGGCCAGCTGGCTACATCATAGTGGTGGTTAGTAACCTAGGTAACCAAGTTGGATAGATAACCTGCTGTATCTTGGAAATAAAGAATAAGCGGAACAGAAATGTATTTGGTAAGAATGGTTATTTGAATTACCTACATGTTTAGAGCTGAATAAACATCCTTACCAAGTACATTTCTTTTCTGAGTTTGCGTCATTACAAAGATACAGCAGGTTATCTCTCCTGCTTATTTACTGATGATTTTCTAGACTGCCAACTGTCTCTGTGCTGTAACAGCTATGTCTTATCAGCAGGAGGGGACTAGCTGGCTACATCAGTGGTGGTTAGTAACTTAGGTAAACCAAGTTGGATAGATAACCTGCTGTATCTCGGAAATAAAGCATAAGGGGAACAGAAATGTATTTGGTAAGAATGGTTATTTGAATTGCTTACATGTTTAGAGTTGAATAAATATTCCTACCAAGTACATTTCTGTTCTGAGTTTCTGTCATTAGAGATGCAGCAGGTTATCTTTCCTGCTTATTTACTGATGATTTTCTATACTGCCAACTGTCTCTGTGCTGTAGCAGCTGTGTCTTATCAGCAGAAGGGGACTAGGTGGTTACATCAGATAGGTGGTTAGTAACCTAGGTAACCAGGTTGGCTAGATAACCTGCTGTATCTCGGAAATAAAGCATAATTGGAATAGAAATGTATTTGGTAAGAATGAGTGGCTACATCAGAGGTGGTTGGTAACCTAGGTAACCAAGGTGGATAGATAACCTGCTGTATCTCGGAAATAAAGCAAAATCGGAACAGAAATGTATTTGGTAAGAATGGGTAGCTACATTAGAGAGGTAGTTAGTAACCTAGTTAATCAAGGTGGATAGATAACCTGCTGTATTTCAGAAATAAAGCAAAATCGGAACATAAATGTATTTGCAGGAATGGTTTAGAGTTGAATAAACATTCCTACCAAGTACATTTCTGTTCTGAGTTAGTATCATTACAGAGATGGAGCAGGTTATCTCTCCTTATTTACTGATGATTTTCTAGGCTGCCAACAGTCTTTGTGCTCTTGCAGCTATGCCTCATCAGCAGAAGGGAGCTAGGTGACTACGTCAGAGTGGTGGTTAGTAACCTAGGTGACCAAGTTGGATAGATAACCGGCTGTATCTCGGAAATAAAGCATAAGCGGAACAGAAATGTATTTGGTAAGAATAGTTATTTACCGTTGCCTACATGTTTAGAGTTGAATAAACATCTTTACCAAGTACATTTCTGTTCTGAGTTTACAGAGATATAGCAGGTTATCTCTCTTGCTTATTCACTGATGGTTTTCTAGGCTGCAAACTGTCTCTGTGCTCTAGCAGCTGTGCCTTATCAGCAAAAGGGGGCTAGGTGGTTACATCAGAGGGAGTGTTGTTAAACTAAGAAGTTGGATAGATAACCTGCTGTATCTTTGATAGACAATACACTTGACTTTATCGTCAGAATGAGTCGCTGCCAGTGTGGGCGGCTTACGGGAATCCATATGTTGTATAATAAGCGGATGATATAATTTAGGAGTAAGTAATAGACGGTGGCGGGGGGGGGGGAGGGGGAGGGGTTAGGGTTTCTGGGCTGAGGAGTGAATCAGGGAGACGACAATGTAGACTGGGAGCAGATTACCCAGCGGCACATTATCCGACAATGGCACAGCAGGCGTCACCCGGAGCTGAACTCTCCCACAATGCACCGGGAATAGTTAACCCCCGCAGCAAGTCATTCCATCATACAAGCTTTTGAATGCTCCTGTTTGCAAACTGAAAGCCCTTATCAGAACAGGCTTTGTTTTTTGGTATTCTGGGGGGGGAGGTGAGCTCACCCTGTGATCGGTGCCCTCGGCGGATCAGACGGCATCAGGACTCTTTGTGCTGAAAAAGTCTAATTTTTTTATGAATGCATTGATTGTATCAGAACAGGCAAGGAGAGCCGCGGCGAAACAGATAGGGGGCGCTGCAGACCTGTACAGGGTGCAAAGAACAGACAGGGGGCGCTGTGGAGCTGTACAGGGTTCAAAGAACAGACGGGGGCGCAGCAGACCTGTACAGGGTTCAAATAACAGAAGGGGGCGCCGCGGAGCCGTACAGGGTACAAACAACACCCTGGGGGCGCTGCAGACCTGTACAGGGTGCACAGCACCGCCAGGGGGCGCTGCGGACCTGTACAGGGTCCAAAGAACAGACTGGGGGCGCTGCGGAGCTGTACAGGGTTCACAGAACAGACGGGGGGCGCTGCAGACCTGTACAGGGTTCAAAGAACAGACGGGGGGCGCTGCAGACCTGTACAGGGTTCAAAGAACAGACGGGGGGCGCTGCGGAGCTGTACAGGGTCAAAGAACAGGCGGGGGGCGCTGCAGACCTGTACAGGGTTCAAAGAACAGACGGGGGCGCTGGGGGAGTTTTACAGGGTTGAAAGAACGGGCGGGGGGCGCTGCAGATTTGTACAGGGTTTCAAAGAACAGACGGGGGCGCTGCAGACCTGTACGGGGTTTCAAAAAACAGAAGGGGGCGCTGCGACCTGTAAGGGTTTTCAAAGAACAGCCGGGGGGCGCTGCAGACCTGTACAGGGTGCAAAGAACAGACGGGGGGCGCTGCAGACCTGTACAGGGTGCAAAGAACAGACGGGGGGCGCTGCAGACCTGTACAGGGTTCAAAGAACAGCGGGGGGCGCTGCGGACCTGTACAGGGTTCAAAGAACAGACGGGGGGCGCTGCAGACCTGTACAGGGTTCAAAGAACAGACGGGGGGCGCTGCAGACCTGTACAGGGTTCAAAGAACAGACAGGGGGCGCTGCCGACCGGTACGGGGTGCAAAGAACAGAGAGGGGGCGCTGCAGACCTGTACAGGGTGCAAAGAACAGACGGGGGGCGCTGCAGACCTGTACAGGGTTCAAAGAACAGACGGGGGCGGGTGTGGGGTGCCGTTTGCAGACCTGTACAGGGTCAAAAAAACAGAGGGGGCGCTGCGGCTTTTACGGGGTTTGCAAAAACGGCGGGGGGGCGCTGCGGCCCTGTACAGGGTGCAAAAAAACAAAAGGGGCGTTTGCAGACCTGTACGGGGTTTCAAAGAACAGACGGGGGGCGCTGCGCCTGTACGGGTTCAAAAGAACGGGCAGGGGGGCTGCGGAGCTGTACAGGGTTCAAAGAACAGGCGGGGGCGCTGCGGAGCTGTACAGGTTTCAAAGAACAGGCGGGGGGCGCTGCAGGACCGAAAGGGGTAAAGAACAGACGGGGGCGCTGCAAAACCTGTACAGGGTTCAAAGTACAGATGGGGGGCGCTGCAGACCTGTACAGGGTTCAAAGAACAGACAGGGGGCGCTGCGGAGCTGTACAGGGTTCAAAGAACAGACGGGGGCGCTGCGGAGCTGTACAGGGTTCAAAGAACAAGCGGGGGGGCGCGCGACCTGTACGGGGTCAAAGAACAGGCGGGAGCGCTGCGGAGCTGTACAGGGTTCAAAGAACAGGCGGGGGCGCTGCGGAGCTGTACAGGTTTCAAAGAACAGACGGGGGCGCTGCGGAGCTGTATAGGGTTCAAAGAACAGACGGGGGGCGCTGCGGAGCTGTACAGGGTTCACAGAACAGGCGGTCCTGAGCTAGGACAAACACATAACCTCTATGATTCGTTCATGGGCATCGGGGAGAAGGGTTTATTTTCTTAAAGGGGTGTTCTCACTATACTGTTTCGCAGAGCCCGCTTCTCACAGCCAGCTTCAGGCTCCACCCCTTTTCCTTTTTCTCGGTCAGACGGTGGGGGGTTTTACGGGTTCAGGCTTTACCTTCCTGTTCAGCCTGCGGGCGGTTCTACAGCTTCAAGCTCCCACTTCCTTTTCAGGCTTTTGCTGGCGCTACAGCTTCAGACTTACCCTTCCTGTTTAGGCTGCGGGCGGTTCTACAGCTTCAGGCTCCACTTCTTTTCAGGTTGATTTTCCCTTACTTGACGTTTTTTCACCTGCTCATCCTAGCTGAGCCCGTTAAAAGGAAATTAGAGATGGAGGGATTGAAACATCAGGACTTATGACTACGAGCTATGATGGGTTAAAGTTTGTCAGTTAGAAAGATAACCTCCCACAGCCTGAACGGAGGGGTGACTGAACTTTTGAACGCCCAAAAGCCTGAACAGGAAGTGGGTGACTGCAGCGTAGAACCGCCCACACCCCTGGAAGGGAAAGTGGGTGACGAAGCTGTAAAACCCGCCACACCCCTGAACGGAAAAGTGGGTGACTGAAGCTGAGAACCACCCACACCCCTGATGGGAAGTAGGAGTTGAAGCTGTAGAACCGCCCCAGCCTAAACAGGAAGTAGGGTCGAAGCTGTAGAACCCCCCACAGCCTGGCGGGAATGGGTGTAAAAGCTGTAAAACCCGCCCCACAGCCGGAACGGGAAAGTGGTGACTAAAGCTGTAGAACCACCCACCCTATCGGGAAGTAGGAGTCTGAAGCGGGTAGAACCACCCACACCGGATCGGGAAGTAAGTCTGAAGCTGTAGAACCCCCCACGCCGAACAAAAAGGGGGGAGCCGGAAACGTAGAACCCCCCCAAACCCCTAAAAAAGGGTGGGCGACTGAACTGGAACCACCCACGCCTGAATAGGAAGGGGGAGCCTAAACTGTCTTGAAAAGCCAATAGGAAAAGCCAACCTTAGTTCCGGTGTTTTTATTCCCATTTTCTTGTGTATTTCATTCCCCCAGATTTCAGGAAAAGCGTTCAGCAGATCATCCAAAATCTCATCCGGAAGCTGACGGCGCTGAGTCGTCGAAGAGTATCCCCAAAAACAATGCCCAGAGCGCCGACCGCATGGCCGTGCTGAAGAGCAAGCCGCACCCCATCAGGGGAATCATACGTCTGCAGCGACCCCTCAGCTGGCCCACGCCACCCAATAGACGGTGAGTGGGAGAGAGGGGGCCCACCCCCTTCCACGGGGCACCGACGCTTCTCTTAGGGGGGGTTTTTTTTCAGAAATTTCCCCAAACCCCCCTCCTCAGCTATTAACGGCTCGGCCAAGCATGCCCGCAAAACAAGAGCACGGGGGATACATTTCATCCTGCTCCTCCATGGTCTGTCGGAGTCAGTGCGGCCCCCTGAGACACTGAGGCAGCTGCCCGGGCTGAGCTGGAGTGGATGTCAGTCATTCTAATAACTCATCCACTTCTGTTACAGGAAAGACTGAATTATATTGGACCAAAAAGGTTTGTACAACTTTTGCAAAGGATCCACTAAGACAAGAGGTAAAGCATCTATCTATTTTCTATCTATTTCTATCTCATTCTAAATTTTTTTTTTACTCTCTTTCTCATATCTATCTATCATTATCTATTATCTTCTACTATCCCATATCATCTCATATCTATCTATCTTCTCATATCTATCTTCTATCTATTCCTATTATCGTTTACCTATCATCCCTATCTATCTATCTTTATCTATCTATAATTTTTCCTATCTATCTGTTATTCTATCTTTCATCTATATCTATTATCATCTCAAATCTATCTATCTCATATTTCTATCTCAAATCTTCTATCTCCTTTATCTTTTCATATCTATCTGTTACCTATCTATCTATCTATCTATCTCATATCTATTTACCATCTATCTCATATCTTTTATCTATTATCTATCTATTTCTATTCAAATTTTTCTACTATCTATCTATTCATATATATTTCCTATATCTCATATCTATCTATCTCATATCTATCTAATTTTTTATCTTTATCTTTTATCTATTCATATCTATCTATCTATCCCATATCTTCTCATTTTATTATTATCTAAAATCTATCTTTTATCTATCCAAAATCTATTCAAACATTATTATCTATTCATATCATCTATTTCTCATATCTAACATCTCTTTTATCATTCTATTATCTTCTATCTCTTTTCTATCTATTATCTATATCTATCTACTCTATCTATTATCTCATTTTTTCTATCTCTATTATCTACTCAATCTATCTATCTATCTATCTACTCATATCACTGTTTACCTATATTAATCTATTATCCCTCTATCTATCTTATATTATCTATCTATTCATATTGTCTATCTATCTCATATCTATCTATCTATCTTATTTCTATCTATATCTACTACTATATTATCTACTATCTTCTATCATTATCTATCTCTATTATCTTCTCATATTTTCTATTCATATCTATTTTCCATTCTTTTTATCTCTATTACTCTATCTATCTTCTCAATTTTTCTATCTATCTCATATCTATCTTTCTCTATCTTCATCCCCTATCTTTATATATCTTTATCTACTTTCTTAATCTTTTATTCATATCTATTATCCTATTATTCTTCTCTATCTATCTATTCATTTTTCTTCCCATTTTACTATTATCTATATCACTATCCTTCTACTATTTTATTTTCTATCTCTATCTGTCTATCTCATATCTATTTTATCTCCATCTTCTGTTATCTCATATCATCTATCCAATCTATTATCATTTTTTCTTTTTATCTTCTTATATCTACAAACCAATTGTCTATCCATATCATCTTTATTCCTATCTACTGTCTATCTTATCTTCTATTCATTCTATCTATCTCATATCTATCTATCTATCTATCTATTATCTCATACTGTCTATCTCATATTTCTATATACTCCTATCTATTTCTATCTCATATTGTCTATTCATATCATCTATCTATCTATCCATATCTTTATCCTATCTACTTCTATCTATCCCCCTATCATTATTATTATTTCTTCTTCCCCAATTTTCTCATTTCTTCTATTTATCTTCCTTTTTCTGCAAAACGTAGTCAAATCCCAAAACAAACCTTTTTATTTTTTATTTTTAAGAATCGTTTCAGTGACCGAAAGAAGACCCGAAATCTGGAAGCCTATGTGGAGTGGTTCAACCGGCTTAGTTACCTTGTGGCGACGGAGATCTGCATGGTGAGATCCGGACTGCCTTGTATCTGGACGATCTTATGCTCTGTGGGTTCACGACTAATCTCTGGTAATTTTTCCGTAGCCCCTGAAGAAAAAGCCAGAGCCCGGATCATTGAGTTCTTTATCTTTTGGGCCGGGGGGTGTTTCAACATTGGAAATTTCAACTCTTTAATGGCAATAATTTGTAAGTATCTAAAGAACCAACCCTGATTTAATGCAGCACTTTACGGGCATAAAATCACTTGGCCCCCCATCAATTATCGGGATGGGTAATGTTCTGAAGTACGGCCTTCATTCCATTCAAGGCATGCGGTCCTTTTGGGAAATAGCAGACTATCTCCCTTGGACCGGCCTTGTGGAAAAAGCCCAGAGCTATCTTCCTTGACAGGCCGGTGGAATGCCGATCAAACCTTGGGCAGGCTTTGTGGAAATAGCCTAGATCTATACTCCACTTGGACAGACTTTGTGGAAATAGACTAGATCTATACTCCACTTGGACAGGCTTTGTGGAAATAGCCTAGATCTATCCTCCACTTGGACAGGCCTTGTGGAAATAGCCTAGAGCTATACTACCCTTGGACAGGCCTGGTGGAAGTAGCCTAGATCTATACACCACTTGGGCAGGCTTTGTGGAAATAGCCTAGATCTATACTCCACTTGGACAGGCCTTGTGGAAATAGCCTAGATCTATACTCCACTTGGACAGGCCTTGTGGAAATAGCCTAGATCTATACTCCACTTGGACAGGCCTTGTGGAAATAGCCTAGATCTATACTCCACTTGGACAGGCCTTGCGGAAATAAATCCTGACCAGGATTCCTTAAATAGAAAGTGAAAGTTCCATACATAAAATGTCTGTATTATATTTGTAATGAAGAATATTTTGCATTTGATGCAGCTGGAATGAACATGAGTCCTGTTTCTCGGCTGAAGAAAACATGGGCAAAAGTCAAGACCGCCAAGTTTGATATTCTGGAGGTAAGGAACAGTCATGTGTAGGATGCAACCACCATGGAAGCCTTTGCAACTCTTGAATGCTGTTTCTGTGATGGACTCTATATTTGTTTTAATCCATTGTGCCATGAAAGGAAATAGACTGAAAATTCAGCTTTATAGTTTTCTAAACGCATAGGACGGAGAAACTGTTTCAGTCCAGGTGGGGAATAAAGACCGACTTACAGGCAATGCTCTATGGGGGGATAAAGTATGTCAAAGTATTTATGTCTGGCCCAACCAGAGACTCCTCCAAGAGGATAGGACTGTTTTATGGTCTCTGTACTAACAGAGGTAACTACCCAGAAACCTCTGTCTACAGTAGGGCACCGCAGTTGGTAAGCCAAACCTCCGTCTCTGACTCCAACTTCTTCCTAAATAATTCATGTGTAATAATTATAAAGTTTTCATACAGAAAAAAACGTACCGGCTCTCCAAAACGGAGGACGCACGGACTTGCGGGGAAGGCAATCTTAATAGTAGGTAAACAGAGTAGTGGTATGTCCAGCGTCGTAAAAGCCAAAATATTTATTAAGGTCCGATACATATATACATAGATCCAACAAACGCTAGAACGCCAACGCGTTTCAGGCTTGCTGTGAGGCCTGAAACGCCTTGGTGTTCTAGTGTTAATTATAAAAAATTTTGTAAGTAAATATAACATATGAGCATATAGTAACATATAAACCCATATTAACATTGCAAAAAAAAACGTCTGACAAGTTATAAAAATGGGGCCCCGGGATTTATTGGGCCTTGATGAGGGGTTTTTTCAAAGCAGAAATGGTGTGGTCATTAACGATCCAGCACCGCGTTTTCGGTCCTGATGGAAACCCGACAGACCCCCTTTTATCAAAAGGGATCCATCAGGGATCTTGGTGGCGTATTTATTGGATCCACCATGATGGAAATCCAATGGACGCCATTATTATTGGATCCATCAGGTGCCCTTGGGTGCATATTTTTGGGTCCAGCACCACCATTATAGACTCCCTGAGGAAACCTGTGGGCCTTGTTCTAGTCAATAGGATCTATCAGGTCCCCTGGGGTGCATATATAACCCATCCAGAACCGCCTTATGGGGGACCTGTTGGAAAAACCCGACAGCCCCACTATATCAATGGGGTTCTCAGGTGCCCTTGGTGTGGTATATATTGGCCACACCACCATTATAGATTCCATGATGGAAACCTGATGACCTTTTTCTAGTCAAAATGATCTATAGGGAGCCATTATGGGCACCCTGTTTTGGAAACCCAACCCCAACTCCATGATGGAAAAACCCGACGACCCCCCCTAAGTCATTGAATCCCTCGATGTTTGGTGTGCGTCAAATAACGGGTCCGCACCGCCATTAAGACCCTAATGGGAAAACCCGTGGGCCTTTTTTTAGCAATAGAAATCCCTCAGGTCCACGGTGTGCGTCTAATTTTTGGGTCCAGTACCCTGATGGAAACCCAAAGGACACCATTATAATCATTGGATCCATCAGGTGCCCCTGGTGGGGATCATGTAACAGTCCAGAACCGCCCTTTGGGTACCATGTTGGAAACACAATCCATGATGGGAAAATGAAGACATTTATAGTCAATGGATCCCTCAGGTACCTTGCTTGTTCACTATTGGACCCAGCCCAGTGAAAACCCAGGGACGTCCTTTAGTCATTGGATCCATCAGGGGTCCTTGGTGTGCGCCATTAAAACGGATCCCGCACCGCCTTATGGGCCCATGTTGGAAAAAACCAAAACAACTCCCCTGATGGAAAACCCGACAGACCCCACTATAGTCAATGGGTTCATCAGGTGCCCTTGGTGTGTGTCAAGTAAAGAGAGTTTGGGGCCCCCATTTTGTTCTTTTTTGTTTTTATGGGGAGGTGGGGGACCCCCCCAACCCTATTTTTTTTTTTTTTTTTTTTCTTGCAGCATCAAATGGATCCTCCACAATTTCTAAACTCAGGCAGCCCCGCGAGGGGCGGTAGAGGTCTTCACCGCTCCAGCAAAAAGGAGAAGGTACGTCTCCAGATTTCTCCGCAGTTGGGCCCAGGAGACATGCGGTGGCACCATGTCTAGGGGATAATGTGGGCATAGCCAGGGTCCAAACTGGGGAAAAGATTGTTTTTTATTTGTTGTGTGGTTTGTTAATGGTTTAAATCTGTTAACACCCCCCGCGCTGTGTTCTCCATTCTGTTTTTAGGGAGTTCCCGTCAGG
>JAODAL010024962.1:0-59558 GCA_025379985.1 Phyllomedusa bahiana
AAGAAATATAAAAATTTAAAAGGTATGGAAAGATTTTTGGAAAGTCTCTTTTAAAAGACGGCAAAATCACGCATTCTAAATACTAAAATCAAAACAAAAATTGCTGGTTTCAACTATAAGCAAAGAAAGATCATCAACAAAGCTGCTGCGCCAATTGAAAAAACACGTACGAAATGTATTGGTAATAAAAAGGTATTTTGGACTATCAATTCACTGTGGTGACTTAAAATTGCGTATTCAAATTTTAAATGCAAAGTAGTTCAACAAAGCGGGGCCTCGCCAAGGAAAAAAAGTATCTGAATGTTGGATTAAGTTTTTTGGCACCTTTCAATTCCCCTGTGGTGACTAAAAAATTTGGGCTGGATTCAAATTTAACTGCAAAGTAGATTCTATCAACAAAGCTGGCCTGCGCCAAAGTGAAAAAACACGTATCTGAATTGTTTTGGGAAATAATACAAGTTATTTTTGGCACCTTTCAATTCACCTGTGGTGACTATAAAATTGCTGGATTCAGATTTAAGTGCAAGCTGCCTCAATGAACGAAGCTGTAGTGCGCCAAAGTCAAAAAACACGTATCTGTTATGTATTCGTATAATACAAGATATTTTTGGCACCTTTAAATTTTCACCAAGGGTGACTATAAAATTGCTGTATTCAAATTTAAGTGCAAGCTGTCTCAATGAACAAAGCTGTAGTGCGCCAAAGTGAAAAAACACGTATCTGTTATGTATTCGTATAATACAAGTTATTTTTGGCACCTTTCAATTCACCTGTGGTGACTATAAAATTGCTGGATTCAAATTTAAGTGCAAGGTGGATATATCAACAAAGGTGGAATGGGCAAAATTAAAAAATGAACACCTATCTGAAATGTAAAATGATAATAAAAGTGGAGTTTTGCACCTAACAAAGAGAACCTGCAGTTACTAGAAAAAAATGTGTATCCTATAAGTTCAGGCTGCCCAAAAATCCAGGAAATATTTAAATAGAAAACTGTTAAAAATAAAGCTATTGCAGTGCAATGTCTACACTAAGTCTTGGTGAACTTTATCTAGTATTCTTTATAGAGCTTGTCTGTGTTCGCCCGCGGGGGCCCACCCCGCTCCCCCCCGTGACTTTACAGCGGTAGATGCTCTTTTAAAATTCTCTACCTAACTACATAAAATCTTCCAATCTCTAATCTAACTAAATTGTAAGGATCACAGCTAATTAGTAGAGGTTTCTATGTGAAGAAATAGAATAATTTCGCTGAGCTGTTTGGACACAAGCAGAGCGCACGTCCTTCTGCTCTGAGACGCTGAGAGACACTGAATATGAAAAATATAATATCCACTGCACACCTTAAGATGATTTGCAAAGTTTAATGAGTAAACAAATACAATGAGCCAAAGATCCTCTTTCATATATAATATAACTCTCAACAAATGTATCTTTTTTACAATAGTATTGCATAGTAAGGAGTTTACAGATGTGAATATAAACAACGTTTCGGCTGTTGGGCCTTTATAAAGCACATCAGATAGAGTCCCAAGAGATGACGCAACGGTATATAGTATATATGAGATAGCTAAATCGTAGAACATAAGGAAGAGGAAGTTGCGGAATGGCTAAGTAAAGAGAGAACGTCCCCCCCAGCAGTAAGTGGCGCTGTTGAAGCAGGATTGTGGACTGGCGTCCGAGGAAACAGGAATGCACGCCTGTGAGAGACACTGAGGCTGAACAGGAAACGCTGTTCTATGTAAAACGAGGTCATGTGATTTTTCCAGCCAATCGCAACCATACACATCCCAGTCATGACGTCAAACACACACATCTCACCCTGCTCTATTCTGTAAGCTGA
The DNA here is from genome assembly GCA_025379985.1 of Phyllomedusa bahiana. Lineage (NCBI taxonomy): Eukaryota > Metazoa > Chordata > Amphibia > Anura > Hylidae > Phyllomedusa > Phyllomedusa bahiana. The sequence continues at coordinate 1,841 of JAODAL010024962.1, forward strand.
TTTGCTGGCCGCCAAAATGACAGGAAGCGCCGAAAATGGCGCGATCTTAATAGATGATGCAGATTTTAACCTAAATTATCGCATGATCTAAAAATTTCGATCAACATAAAAACTGTGCCGATTTCAACTTTGTCGATAATAATCGCTCAACACTAGTGATAATGTCTGTAATCTGCTTATCCAGTAAGCTTCCCGCTTTAGGAGACGGGATTTAACCCTCTCCATATCTTTATTCTCCGTATGTTCTAAAACACACCACCGGAGTTCACTGACTCCATGTCTGTGTTCATGAAAATGCCGTGCTAAAGAGTTTACCATATTTATTATCTGTTACTTTCACTGACTGTTTGTACAGGCGGATAGCAGACCTATGCTCGCTAATGCGCGTTTTTACCGCACGTTTTGTTTGTCCTATGTAGACGAGTCCACACGTGGCACTTTATTAAGTAAATGACCTGAGTAGTGTTACACGTAAAAAAGCCTTTTAATCTGATATTACTACCATTATGTGGATGTTGGATGCAAGCTCCTTTGATTTTTGAAGTACAATTAAGGCATCCATACATGGAAATGTGCCCACTTTTTCAGTTTGTAATACTTGTTGTCTTGTTTTATATGATTTAATATCTGAAGAGGTTAGTTGGTTACCTAGTGTGGGGCCTTTTTTAAATATAAACCAGGGACGTTCTTTAAATAGTGTGCCATATTTTGGATCACTGCTTAACATATGCCATATTTGCAAATGGTTTTTTTAACGATATTGGCATGTTTATCATAGGTAGTAGAAAAGATGATTCTATCTTGTTTCTTTTTATTCTTAGATTTTAATCATTCATTTTTTTCCAATACTGACACTTCCTGTGCTTTCTGATCAATCTCTTTTTGATTGTATCCTCGATTAACAAATTTATTTATTATTTTTTGTTTACTAACTCTCCAAGCTTCTTCATTAGAGCAAATACGCTTAGCCCTTACTAGTTCTCCTTTCAATACACCTTTAAATATGTTAGGATTATGAAAACTTCATCGCTGTATTAAATTATTTCGATCAGTTTTTTTGGAATACAAAATAGTGTCCAATCTATTTCCCTCTTTTTTAACCAAGACATCCAAATATTGGATTTCTTGACAATCATTCTGTATGGTAAATTTAATGAGTTGATTTAACCCATTAATGTAATGAACGAATTCCTGCAAGGTTTGTGACGTGCCCCTCCATATTAGGAACACGTAATCGACGTACCGTTTCCAAACAATGATGTTATTTTTGAATATGGAATTAAGAATATATTTGTTTTCCAACATGGCGACATATAGATTAGCATATCCTGGAGCTACAGGGGACCCCATAGAGGTCCCCAGCAGCTGCAGGAAAAAATCTTCCCCAAACCTAAAGAAATTCTTAGTAAGGACAATGTCCAACAGCATCATCAGGAAATTAATAAATGCATTAGTTAGATTATGATATTTGTTTAATGTTTCTCTAATGACCTCTTTTCCTTCTTCATATGGGATATTCGTGTATAAGGATTGTATGTCCAATGTGCACAGAATATCCTCAGGAAGAACCTGTACATTGGCAATAGATTGTAAAAATTGTCTAGTGTCTTGAAGACATTGCTTTTCTAATTTTACGGCAGGTTGCAAAAATTAATCTATAAATTTTGTCAAAGGTTCAAGCACTGAATTCACACCTGACACTATCGGGCGGCCTGGCGGTTCTGTTAGGGACTTATGTATTTTTGGTACGGTATACAAAATCGGAACCCTAGGATGATCGTTTGTAAGGGCTTTCCTAGTGTTATCATTTATAACGTTGTTTACTACTGCCTCTTCCAAGATTCCATCAATATCTTTCTTAATTTCAACAGATGGATCGCCACTCAATTTTTTATATATGTTGGAATCTTCTAATTGTTTATAAATTTCTTGTATGTATTAGCTTTTATCTAGGATGACTGTAACCCCGCCTTTATCGGCTTTTTTGACAACCACTGTCTGATCTTTTTTAATTTCATGTAAAGCCAAACGTTCATTTTTTGTTAAATTATTAGGAATCTTTTTTACATTTTTCCATTGTTTTCCCACTTCCTGAAGAACTAACTGTTGAAAAACCTCCAACATTGGAGAGTTTATCTCAGGATCAAAGGTACTTTTTTTCTTTAGTTTTTTTGGCATTTGATAAACATTATTTATAGACTGATTCTGATGAGAAAAATGCATTTTAATTCTGATATTCCTACATAGCTTATACAGGTCTACCTCAAAATCAAAGAAATCCTTACTATACACAGGTACAAAATTTAAACCCTTATTAATTAGTGTGATCTGAGATTCAGTGAACTGTTTAGAAGAAATGTTGACCAATAAATTTTCAGCATTTATTCTTTCCTTTTCCCGTTGGGCCTCAATTTAGCTTGTGATTGTCTTTTTGGGCGCTTCCACCAGCTGCGCCACGAGTTTCTATGGGAGTGTTTTCTAAAAAATCTCCATCTTGGACATTTTTTGTTCCTGATCTTAATGTCATGCGGCCCTGATTAGTCCTCAGAGGTGTTAGATGAAGTCTCTGTTTGATCCATTCCTTTAGGTTTTCTATTCATTCGTCTAGTATTAACGCGGTCTTCAGCCCACGTGTAGACGCGATTGTTCACATAGTCTTTCATGTCACGTTCGAATTTTTTAAATTTATTTTGAAGGAGTTGAATTTTGTTTTTCTCCATATTAACTTTCACTTCTTATACAGCTTTACTAAATTGCTCCGCAGGAACTAATTTACCATATTCATCCTCTAGATAATAATAATAATAATCTTTATTTATATAGCGCCAACATATTCCGCAGCACTTTTCAAATAGGGGAAATAAGACAAGACCAAAACCTTTACCCTTACTTTTTTAAAAAAGCTATGACAAATGAGAAAACGAGGTATGAGGGCCCCGCTTGAAGAGCTTCCCAAACTTTTTGGGGGTTTGGGTGAAAACAAAGGGGGACAAGTGCTTGGTTTAAAAATGGCCCCCATGTTTCATAAATATGGGGTAGTTTACATAAAAAAAATGGTGAACCTGCCATTCCCAAAACCCTACATCTATATACAGATAATGCCTGTGGGTGCCCAAAAAATGCAGGAAGTGATATAGTGACAGAAATTTGGGGGGTTTACAATTAGGGGTCCCTTTATAGGCTTGTCTAAGAAAAATAAGTTTTTTAGAGGGGCCCCTTAAAACTGGAGGGTTGTGAGTATCCCTGATCAATGGGGTAACATGTTCCCGAGAAAAATGGGGCCAAAAAGTGCAAAAACTTGGAGGGCGGCATGGGGGGTTTTGGGTGAGTGAGGTGTGTATCTTAGATCTTAAAAAAGAGCGGAAAAAGAGGGGTAGGGTGGTAACAGAGATAAGGGGGGAGATTTTGGGGGAAAAGCCCCCTGGGAGGCCTTATGTGTGAGATTTATGAGTTTATGTTTAATTTTGTACTGAAAAAGCAGGGGAGTGCAGAGACTGACAAAGGGTAAAAGGGAAAGTATAAGCGGGGTGGAAAAAAAAGACAAGCCCCGGCTTTTGGGGGTTCCCGGACAGATTGGAGAGGGGAAAAGTTTACCCGAGAGGGGGAAACCAAAAAGAGGGATTAAAAGTTGACAAGGCGAGAAAGAAAAAGAGCAAAAATGAGAGTTTTAGTTGTTTCCCCAGTGGAAAATGGCGGATTTGGAGATGTTCTTGAGGTGCAGGGGGACAGGAGCGGGCAAGGGATTGGGTATAGGGGGTGAAGGGCAGATCAGAATTTTAATTTTTAAACCCCCCGGGTAGCGGGCCTGCTGCCTAGGATTATGGTGGTGCCACAAGGGGAGAGAAAAAGCAAAGGGGAGGTGGGTTTGAATGGTTTTTTGGGTAAATAGAAGTTTCCCGGTTTTTGTGAAATTTTTGTTTTAAGATAGAGAGAGGACATGTTTTAAGAGACAGCGGACAGAAAAATCCCCTTTGGGGTTTTGTGCAAGGGGAGGATGGGGTCCCCGGGGAGGAAGGGGTATTTTGGAGTGTCATTTAGAAAAGAGATTTGGGACTGGAAAACCAAACTAATTATGACTTTGTCCAAAGGGGGCTGTGTAGATGAAAAGGGGGAGAGGACCAAGAACGGATTTCCCCGAGGGAAAAACCCACAGCAAAGGAAGAGGAAAGGATTTTGAACCGGAAAATTTTGGACAATGAAGGGGGCGGTTAAAAGGAAGGTTGGAAGAGAACCAAGAGGGGCAGTGTCCCCGGATACCGAGGGCGCGGGGGCCCTGTTTAGGAGGAGGGGGGTGATCAAACCCGTGTCAAATGCCCGCCCAAGAAAAACCAGAAGAAGCAGCAATGATTTGTTGGCCCCCGAGATTTTTTTGGGAAAGGGGAACCCTTTTGGGAAAATTTTTGGGAAAAAGCAGTTTCCCCTTGAAGTGTGGGTGCGGGGAAAAAAGATTTTCAGAGGCGGAAGAAGATTTAAAACAGAGGGGAAAAGTTGGAATTTGGGCCCAGAGTTTGGGCCAAGCGTTCCAGGGGGTTTGGAGATGAAGGGCAATTGGGGATGGTCGGGTTGGGCAGCGCAGGAAGGGTCCAGAGAGGGCTTTTTAAAATAAGGGAAGTTAAAAACAAACTTTTTTAAAAAGGGAAAATTTTGGGGAAAAAAATCCCATAGAAAAAGAGAGGTTAAGGGTTGGGAGTGAGGGGTGAAAAAGAGACAAACCCGGAGAAATTGGGACTGGACAAGGGGGGGGGGAATGGGGTCACTAGAGCAAAGTTGGGGGGGCGAAACAGACGGGGGAAAAAGCCCGGGGGACAATTCTTTTTTGGGGTTTAGGTCCCAAAGGGCTGAGAGCAAAATTAGAGGAAAGTGCGGGGAGGGACGGATGGGGGGTTTAAATTTTGGGGATTGTGGGTGTATGTTTTGCCCGGGTGCTGGTTCCCAATTTTTGGGTTTTTGAAAATGGGGTGGCCAGGGTCTTCAGCACCCCGAGGTCCCGTGGGCCGGGGCCTTTGGGGGGGGAAATGGGGAAAATGTAAAAAAGCGGGTTTTGGGGGTTTTTGTGTAATGTGGGGGGATGAGGGAGGTTTAAATAAATTTTTTTTTGGGGGGGAGTTTAAGGGGAGGTTGGTAAGTCCCGAGCATGAACAATTAGTGGAAGAAATTTTGCCCGGTAGCCTTTTGACTTTTCCACAGACCTCACCCGCACCCGGAAAAATCCCCTGCAAGATGGGCCCAGTCTGGGTGTGTGCAAGAAAATTTCCCGGCCCTCCCCGACTTGGTGGTGCGGTGTTGAGTTGGGGCCAATATGTCCCCGGGTGGGAGTTTAAGGTTTCAATTTTAAAAATTTTAAAAAGCCAGGTCCCGGACAGGAATTAGAGGAGTTTTGGGGGCGTGAGGATGAAAGGGGTCCCGGTTTAGCTCCTGAGGTGGTTTAAAAGAGTGGGATTTGGAATTTGGGGGACGGGTAAATTTTGTCCCCGAGAAGGCTGGGAAAATTGTTGAAAAATAAAAGAATGGGGGTTATGAAAACCGAGGTATTCCCAAAAGGGAGAGTTTTGGTAAGGAATTTGAAAATTTAGCAGAAACGACAGAAGCCAAAATCAAAGAGCGTTTCCCTTTTTTTGTGAGTTCAGGGGGAAAAAATGGGGGAGAGGGCCAAAAAAGAAAAGGTTTAGTGGAAAAGGGAAAATGAGGGGGCAGAAAAGACATAAAGGGGAGTCAATGGGGGGAAAGTTGGAAAAACAAACCCCTGATGAGTGGGGCATTTTCAGTTTGAGAAATGAAAGCCAGGGGAGCAAAAAAAGGGTCCCGGAAAATGGGCGGGGAGAGCCGGGGGGTTTTGTTGAAAACTGCGATCTGATTTTGGGGAATGGCCGAAAGAGTTGGGGGGTGGGGGGACCTCAAAGGGGTGGGGGGGAAAGTGAAAGGGAAAGGGGACAAGGGAATGACCTTGGGAGGTTTCAGTTGGTGGAGAGAGAAAGTTTGCCAATCCCCCCCACACCCGGCCCCCGTCCGGTTCCCTTTGGGGGGGGGGTTTTGGGGAAGTGTAGGCCCACCCCAAATTAGGGGCACCCAAAGGGGGGCGGGGGGTCGATTGCTGGAGCCAAAGTTTTTTGTGAGAGCAAAAGAGGGGTTGAGGGGGAGTTAGAAAAAGGGAAAAAAATTTATGGGGAAAAAGGCAAATGAAAAATTAAAAAGAACCGGGATTCGGGCGGGTTTTCCAACCCAAAACACATTTTTTTAAAAATGGAGAGGAAAAACTTTTTTAAAAAGAAAACGGGAGGGTTTTGCAGGGTTTTCTGTGGGAGAAAGGGTGGGAAAGGGGCCGTAGAAGGAAAGGGGGAAAGGGGTTTGGGAGAAAAATGTCTCCTGCCCGCAAAAAGCAAAGGGGAAGAAAAGTGGGTTGGGAGGGGGTTCGTGATGAACAATAGAGGGGAAAGTTTTTTGCAGCACCCGAAAAAAGGAAAGGGTTTGGGGTAGGGAAAGTTAAAGTAATAATGCATGGGGGGTGGTGCCAGGTAGAGGGAAGGAAGGGGAGGAGCTAATGTTTGGAAAAGAGTTGTTTGGGAGATGACCGGTGGGGACTAGGAAAAAGGAAAAAAGGGGGAGGGAAAATTTGATTGGGAAAAGTTTAAAAACCCTGGGTGAAAAAAGCTGTAGGTTTGGAAAGCCCCAAATTTTACCCAAATAGAAAAAGTTTGGCCCCTTTCTGCCCCACTTCCCGGTCAAATTCATTTGTTCCCCCTTCAAAAAATGCCCGCACTTCCTAAAAAGCTGGCAAACCAAAAAAGGGCTTGCAACCCCCCAAAGCTTTCCCAAAATAAAAAGGGGCCCATTGGAAATTTGATTCCCCCCACTTTCCGGTGGGCAGAAAAAAGGGTGGGGTTTTTAAAGAGATAGCAACAAGGGTTCTTTTAAAAGGCCAATTTTTGGGGTTTAAAAAAGGGTTTTTTATCATTTAAGTTAAAAAAACCCCCCTAATTTTTTTGAAAAAAGAGCTGGGAAACGTACCGCCCCAAATTTAAAAACAAAAACAGTTTTCCAAATCAATTTTGGAAATTAAAAAGGTTCTAAAACACTTTTACTTGGGGGTTTTGTTGGGTGGGTTTGTTTTAAAAAAAAAACCCCCAAAAACCCCCACCCCCAATTTTCCCAAAAACTTTAAAAAAGTTAAATTCCAAAAAAAAAGAACTTAAAAAAGCTTTTAAAAGGGGTTTTGACCCGACGGAAAGTAGTTCCCCACAACGGTACCATTTAAATAAACAATAAAAAACACCCCAGGGTTTGCAAAAGGGGTTTTCTGACAGTTTTAGTTTTCCCCCCAAAGTACCATTAAATTTAAATTTTAAAACCCCACAGATATTTTGGGGAAAAAAGTTTGCTACCGATGTTGTTCACCCCCAAAAGTACCAATTTAAAAAAAACAATTTAAAAATCCCCACAGATTTTTGCAGAGGGGCTTTGTGAACAGATGGTAAAAATCCCACAAATGAACCCTTCAAAATAACAAAAATAATTTACACAGAAAAAATTTCAAAAGGGGTTGGACGGGGATGTGTATTCAAAACAAAAGTTACCATTCAAAAAATAAAAATATAAACCCCACAAAATAAATTTCAGAAAGGGGTTTTTTTGGGAAGGGGTTATTTAACCAAAAAAAAATTTTAAATTAAAAATTTTAAAAAAATAAAACAGATATTTCAGAGGGGGTTGCCCGACAAAATGTAAGGTTTTTAACACAAAAAAATTTCCAAATTTAAAATATACAATTTTAAAACCCAAAAATATTGGGGAGAGGGGAAAATTTCGACCCGAATGGTTAAAAAAACACTAAAACAAGACCCAAAAATTTAAATATTTAAAAAATATAATCTACCCGGGAAAGGGGGCGGTGGGGTTGCTGACCCCCGGTTGTAGTTTAACCCCAACCCTACCCTTTTAAATTTAAAAATTTTAAACAAACAGTATATTTGGGACCTTTGGACTGTTGGTTCCCCCCTTTTAAAAATTTGAAATTTACATCCTTTAAAATTAAATAAAAAATTAAAAATAATTTCTTAAAAAAAATTAAAACACACAGTTATTGCAAAAGGGGGGTTTTTTGGGGGCCCCGGTTGAGTTTCCAAAAAACAAAGTACCATTCCCCAAAAAATACCCCCAAAATTAATCACATACGATTTGGCCCCCAAAGGGGTTTTTCTGAGATGTAAAATTTAACAAAACCAAACCCTTCAAATTTTTAATAAATCACAAAAGATATTGCAAAGGGGTTGTGACGGAAAGTAGTTCCCCCCAAAAGTACCATTCAAAAAATACAATATAATCCACAGAGATACTTTTTGAGGGGGTTTTTGACGGGTTTTAATTTCCCCCAACAAAAATACCCCCTTCAAAAAAATACAAAATAATCCCCCAGGGGAAAATTGCAAAGGGGTTTGACGGGGTTTTAGTTAACAAACAAGTAAACCAATTTAAATTTTACAATATTTAACACAAAATTTTTCAAAAGGGTTTTGCACCGGATGAGTTCCCCTAAACGTACCATTCAAATAAAAAAATTAAAATTCCCCAAAAAATAATTAGGGGTTGCTGGAAAAGGGTTTAAATTAACACAACTTCCATTCAAATATTCCAAAAAAATCACACCCGGATTTTTGCACAAAGGGGTTTGGGCCCGACCCCGGAAAAAGTAAATTTAACCCCAAAATAAACCCTTTCAAAAAATTAAAAAATAAAAAAAAAATTCAACCCAACCCCCGGAAAAATTGCCCCCCCGAAAAAAAACCAAAAAACCCAAACCGGGGTTTTTTCCTTTCCCGGTTTTAGTTTAAAAACAAACCCTTAAACCATGCCAAAAAAATAACCAATAAAAAATCCAAAAATAAATTGGCCAAAAGGGCTTGTGAAGATGAAATTCACACCCCCGTACCCTTCAAAAATTATTTAAAAATTCCCCACGATTTTTTCAGGGATTTGCGGAACGGCGTAGTTCACAAAACCCTAAATTTTGAAGAAAGGAAAAAGGGAACTGGTGGGAAGGGAGAGATAATGTTGGGGTTTTTAAAAATTTTGGGGGGGGGGGGCAAAAAAAAGGGGGGCCCCCTTCAAAAATGCTGTTTACCTAATCAATGGGTTGGCAGACCAAAAAAGTCTTGCAGACCCCAAAAACTCCAAAATTTTTAAATGTCTATTTTTATTGGGGTCCAAACCCCTTTTTGTGACAGAAAAAGGGGGGGGGGTTATAAAGAGGGTTTGCAGCAAGGAAATTCTTTTAAAGCTAATTTTGGGTATGGGCCCTTTCTTAAACATAGAAACCAAACCTAATTTTTGAAACAGAGCTGGGCTTCAAGGCAAAAAAACCAGAAAACACCCAAAATAGGAAATGACCCTTTAAAAACAGTTAGGGGGGGATGAAGGTGATTGTGATCACACAAAAGCACCCTCAAATATACAATATAATTTACACGAAATAGCCCGAGGGTTTTCTTTTCGGAAAGGGAGTTCACACAACGTAACCTTCAAATTACAATAAAAACACACAGATATTGCAGAGGGTTTTCTGACGGGTGTAGTTCACAAAAAAGTACCCCTTCAATTTTACAATATTTTTTTACACAGATATTGCAAGGGGTTGGTGACGGGGTAGTTCCCCCAAAAATTGTACCATTTTAAATATACAATAAATCACACAATATTGCCAGGGGGTTTTCTGAAAAAGGAAAGTAAAGTTTTCCCCCCCCACAAAAACGGTTAACCAAAATTTAAAATTAAAAAAAAATTATAATCCACAGAAAATTGCAAGGGGTGCTGACGGATGTAATCACACAAGAAACCCTTCAAATTTTACATTTTAAAACAACCCCGAAAATTGCAGAGGGGGTTTTGACGGATGTAGTTACCCCAACCCACCCTTTTAAATATACCCAAATAATCCACAGATAAAGCAAGGGGTTTTCTGGGCGGGTGTGTTACACAACTACCATTCAAAAATACAATAAATCACCCCAATTTTTGCAGAGGGGTTGCTGACGGAAGTAGTTCACACAACGTACCAATTTAAAAATAAATAAAATCACACAGAAATTTCAGAGGAGGGGGGGAAAAAAAGGAGGGGGGGGGGGGGAGGGTTTTCTGACGGAAGTGTTTTACAAAACGTACCATTCAAAAATAAATAAACACACAGATATTGCATAGGGGTTGCTGGGCGATGGTTTTACACAACGTACCATTTAAAAATCAATATAATCACAGAGATATTGCAGAGAGGTTGTGACCGGAGTAGTTACACAAAACCATTCAAATATACAATATACACACAAGATTTTGCAGAGGGTTTGCTACGGATGTAGTTCACACAAATACCCTTCAAAATACAAAATAATCACCAGGAAAAATTTCCAAAGGGTTTTTCAGCCGGGGTAGTTTTACAAAAAATTTTATTCAAATATAAAAAAATAATCACACAATATTGCAGAGGGGTTGCTGACAATGGAGTTTCCCCACAACGTACCATTCCCAAATATTTCAATTTAAAAACACACAGATAAATTTCAGAGGAAATTTTGATGGGTGTTGTTCACACAAAAGTTCCATTCAAAAATACAAAATAATCCACAGAAATTTCAAAAGGGGGGTTTCTGACGGGGTGTTTTAAAAAACTTAAACCCTTCAAAAAATTTCCAAATAAAAACAACAGAAATTTTCAGAGGGGGTTTTGCGGATTTTAGTTCCAAAAAACGTACCATTCAAATATACAATATAATCACACAGAATTGCGGGGTTGCTGACCCATGTAGTTCACAAAAACGTTTCCATTTAAAAATCCCAAAATAATCACAAAAGATATTGCAGAGGGTTTTCTGCAATGTAGTTTACACAACGTACCATTCAAATAAAACCAAAATAAATTTCCCCAGTATTTTCAAAGGGTTTGGCCCGACGGATGTTTGTTCACACAAAGTACCATTCATATTTCAATATAATCACACCCGATAAGCAGAGGGGGTTCTGACGGGGTTTTTGTTCACAAAACCCTACCCTTCAAAATACAATATAATCACACAGATATTGCAAGGGGTTTTCGACGGATGTGGTTCACACGGTACCATTCCCCAAAAATACAAAAAAACAGTAAAACAGATATTGCAGAGGGGTGTGACGGGGGTGTAGTTCACACAACGTACCTTCCCAAATTTTACAATATTAAAAAAAACAGATAATTTCAGGGGGTTGAGACGGATGTGTTCCCCACAACATACCATTCAAAAAAATTTCAATATAATCACCCCAGATATTGCAGAGGGGTTTCTGGCCGGATGTAGTTCACACAACGTACCATTCAAAAAAAATATAAATTTGGGGATGGGCGAATTAATTTTAAAGAAGTGGAATTGTTTTTGAATTTTTAGGAAAAATTCGGTTCGGAACGAAATCGAAAATTTGGGGAAATTTTGGGTGAACGAAATGTGCTTTTTGTTGAAAAAAATGGCGGAAAAGCACATGGGTGCTACAGGGGGCCCAAAGCACTTCTGGGGGGAAAAAGGGATACCCTGCATGAAAGTTCAGAGGTGAACCCAAAATCAGGCCCGGGCGGGATTCTGTGACGCACCACAAAAATTTAATCCAGGCAGGGAGGCTGGGAGCTCTTTAACCGCTCCACGTAAAACGGGGAAAGGGCCCTGCCGCGGCTGTAGTTTTCTTAAAAATTGATTTTTATACATGTTTTTTTGTGGGGTGTTCAGTTGTCCAGGGATGTTCTCTTAAGTTCTATTTCAAATTTTTTTGGGGATATTGGATTTTGAAACCCGGGTGTGCGTCCACTGCAGCTGCATATATTTTTCCCAAAAACCAAGTGGGACCCAAAGACAGTTCCTGTTGTATTAAATTTAAAAGAAACAGCTTTTTTTTTAAAATACAAATCCCCTTCCCATTTTTGTTTCTGCTCAATTCTATTCCCGAAATTTTTAACACCCCGGGGGGTTAAATTTAAAAGCTTTGTTTTTGCTGGTGTGGGGGCCCCCCCAAAAAAACCCTTTTTTTTCAAACCCAAAAATAAAACTTTTTTTTCCTTTGTAGCCTTTTTCCCACAAGCAAAGGCTAATTCCCAATGTTTCTCTTTTGTGTGGTTCGTAGAAAAAAGGGCAATTGTTAACCCCTAAAAAGCTATATTTTGTGCGGTAATTCTTTGGCGAAATTTTTACATCCGGGGGTTTAAAATTAACCGTTTTTTTTGCGGGTGTCGACAAAAAAAAAACCGTTTTTTCAACCCCAAAATATATACTTTTTTCCCTGTAGCCAAATTCCCAACCAAAGGGTTTAAATTACAACTGTATCTCTTGTTGTGTGGCGTAAAAAACCACGCAATTGTAACACGCTCCCAAGCTACTAGTTTTGTGTGGCTCAATTTTTGGGCGAAAATTTAAACCATCCGGGGGTTTTAAAATAAGCGTTGTTTTGTGGTGTGCTGACAAAAAAAAAAACCGTTTTTTTCAACGCCAAAATATTTAAAATTTTTCCTGTCCCTAATCTTTTTCCCAAAGGGTTTAAATTTAAAGGGCCGGGTTTGGGGTTTTTAAAATTTTATAAAAACACCCCAGTGTTTTTTAAAAGACAATACAAGAAAATTTTTTTTTTCCGGGCCATTTGGGGGACCCAAATTTTATACCCAAAGGGGTTTTCCCCAAAAGGCTTGTTTACTGGGTTAAATTTGGATTTCAAAAACAGGGGTATTTTTTATAAAATTACAGATACCCAATCTCAAACCCAGTTTCTGTACATGAGAAAAAACAGAAATGTCAGACAGAGAGGGGGCCCGGCTCTGCACCTGCGAGTGGGCAGTGGCACAAAAAATTTCCCTTTTAAAACGGGCCCCAAGTCGCAGAACAGAAAAGGGGGCCCGTCGCAAAAGGGGTTACCCCGGTGAGGCCACAACTGCGCTGTCATCTAGCGGCCGTGTGTTGTTAGAAACCCCAAAGGGTTCTTGTTTGGGTTTAAACTAGGTAAACCTTTTTCCCTCCCGATGAAATCTGACAACCCCAGCCAATTTTGGGGGAAAACCTCAAACAAAACCCTTTTATTTTGGCATGGCCCGGGAGGGGCCCCGCCTCTCCCCCCCACCCGGGTTCCCTCGCCAGAGATTTTACTATGTGGTCGGGGCTCAGCCCACTATATAGCGAGGAAGAAAAATTTTGGGAGGAGGGCAGTCGCAGCTCTTGGCAGCGAAGAAATGGGGAAAATATCCCCTGCTTCTTGAAATTGGGCGGAAAAGTATAGATTTTGGAGAGTGGCATAGGAAGGTCATGTTGTGACGGCCCAGCCCGGCATACCAAGCCGGGTTAAGGGGGACAGAAAGTGACAAAGAAACACAAATAGATGTTTGATGTACCGCCCGGCATTTGGGGAAACCCGGGGGGAGGCAAGGGCTTTTTCATGGGTCAGGAGAAGGGGGGGCGTCAGTTGCGGGGTCAGGCGCGGCGCAGCCAGCAAGTGGGTTGGGGCCCTTTTGAGTCTGCAGGATAGCAGCAGGTGAGGTGGGGGCCCCAAGGGGCCCCAGGGGGTTAAAAAAACCCGTTTCGCAGGCCCAAGAAAGAAAGGGCACAGGGGCCCAGGGAGGCAGCGGCGGAAAGTATCACTCATTTTCGGAGCTTTGGGGTAAAATCCAAACTCGGGGGTTTGGCATTTTTTTTTGCTAAGACACCGGGGGACCGGAATAGGGGTATATGTAGAATCTATAAGCAGAAAGTGAAGCGGGGCCGGGGAGCTAACGTTGGCACCACGGCCCGCGCAACCATCAGGTCCCCAAACCGGGGGCCCCTGGGAAAAACGGGGCTCAATGTGGGGGTTTCCCCCTTCCCGGGAAAAGCAACAGCACCCAAAAGCGCCCAAGTACGCATGCCATTGCAGCCAGTAAAAGGCTCCCCCCACCTCTGCAAAAGGGGGAAGCGTTTTCTTTGACATATCCCCCGGCCCCAGATGCTCCTGCTCCCGCACCTCATGGCGCCAGCAGTCGTTCAGCGAGGCAATTCCCAAAGAGACAACAGCATGCGTCCAACCCATCCAAGGTGCACGGGTTTACCGTGCTCCGTCCAAGTTTTTTTTATTGCAGTCCCTCCCTTTCCAAATGGTGGACTCTGCACCTTTTCAGGAATAATGGCTTGGGGCCGACCCGAATGGAGAGTTTCCAAGCCAAAATTTTTTTTCCCAAAAAGCAGAACCAGCACTTCAAAAATATTAGAACAAAAGGGTGGGTCAGCCCCTTAGGCCCCATTTTGACCAAAGGTGAAACTGCAGCGCAAACCGTCGGGCTGAAACTAGGGTCTGGCCAGAACAGCCTTTTAACCCCCATTGGTGAATGTGTTTCCCTGCCGAGGTAAAACCAACAACGGGAAACAGGAGACGCCGCTTTCTCCCCCCACTTTGTCAAACTGCTGCCCCGCCCCAAAATGTCCCCCTCCTCCTCCTCCACCACCACCACCATTTCAGCCCCCCAAAAAGTACTGCTCCATCTACCGCATGGTGGGCCCCAGCGGGGTCCGCATTTTAAAACCTGGCTTGCCTCGGGGAACGAAGTCACACTGGGGCGGGAACCGCTCCGCGTCCCGCAGCAAGGAAAAACGATGTGTTTGGGTTTTTTTCCGCCCAACTGCAAAACGGGAAACCCGGGATGGACAAAGGGAAACAAAGGTGTCCGCCTGGGACTGGGGAAAAGGGTCTTCCATGCGCCCTGCATGGGGCACTGGGTTTAATTTGGTTGTGAAAAGGTCCCCGAAGTCTTCCCCCCGATCTTAGAACATTCTGAAAATGGCCCCGGAAAAATGTTTCAAAGCACTTTTTTCCATTGTACAAAGCCAGGAAAAACCCCCCTCGAGTTTTCAGCGGCAGAACGGCCTTTCCCCCAAAAACCTTGATATGGATGTTTCCCCCCTTGGGAAACCAGCCCACATGTTGGGCCCACTGTATGAACAGAGAAAGGCCAAATTTAAAGATTTTTGATGCCAGGCAGACAGAAGTACTCCCCTGTGTTAAAAATTTGATGTTTAGCCCGTGGCAGCTTTTGCGTTTACACCTGCCCCGGTTTTTTTTTGAGGCTTATTGGGGGGGGGGGGAAGGGGGGGGGGACGTTATTGTTACATCGCCAGGACTTTCGGGGGTGAATAAAGTCATTCCACTGCTTCATGTCCCGAACAGATGCCCGAAAAAATTTTCTGGGCAGGGGACTGGAAAGGGGGCGAATACATCTCGTGGCCCCCCCCCCGTAGAATCCGATGGGGAACCGAAATGGGGGAAATGAGGAAGGGGGGGAGGACATTGGAAAAAGAAAACATTGTTTTGGGGAAATGAGTGGATTTTCTACCTAGGTGACAAAGAAAGGGGGAGCAGGAGCCCGCTGGGGGGGTGGGTGGGGATGAGGAAGACGAGGCAGAAAGCCCCCCAAACCCCGTGGCTTTTACAGTGGAAAAAGGGGGGGCAGGGAGCCCCCCGGGGAGTCACTTGTGCAATGGCCCGAAGCTTTCTTATTTTCCTGGCAAGGGGGACAGCCCAATAGTCGCATCCGGAAAAAGGGATGACTTCTGGGTCTCCACCCCTTTTTTAAACCCCCGCCACCGGTCCAAAATTGGGGGCCTTTTTTCCCCGCTATTGAGAGGAAAGAAAAAACTCAAAAACTATAAAGGGGAAAACCTTTCCGTAATCAGTTGGCCGCTGGCCCCATTGCGGCCCCCCCTCCTCTGACAGGGCCCGACCGGGGGGTTTTCCCCAGCGCTAAAGTAATTTCTGCCGCGGCTGCTGGGGGGAAAAGGAGGGGGGGGGGAGGGCAATACCACTCTATCAGTAGTAACCTAAGTCTGGAGTCACTGATGAGCAGCTTCCTTTACCCCCTAGTGAGGAGGGGAGTCGCCGCAGCAGAGCAAACACAGGACCCGGACAGCCCCGAACCAACAGGTTTTGGGCCTACTTGGGCAGCACTCTGGCCCCCTTTAATTAGAAGATTTCCCCTGGACTTTCTGGCACCAAACGGGGTGTGGGCCGCCAAAATTGCCGAGTTTTTCAGTGGGGAAGCTGTCCTGGGCCCGGGCCAAGGGAGTTTTGGCAAGAGCCGGTTTCCGTGGGGGCGGGGGCCATCTTACCCCCAAAGGAAAAACCCATTGTCCCAAGGGGAAAATGGTGGGAAAGGGGGGGAAAGGGACTGGACCTTTGTCAAAATGAAAACAGGCCGGCGGGGCCGGATTTCCCCCAAAAACAATGGGCCTTAGGGTCAGTCTGGGTTCAAAAAACCTGCCTCAGCCACTATTCCTTTTATGCCCTCACCCCCCTGGGTGCCACACATCCCGCTGCCAGTTTCTCCATCCCGCCCACCCCAACCCTTTTCCCGGGACTTTATTGCCACCCAAACCCAAAACTCTGTCAATTTTGCCCCCCTATGACCCCATGCTGCGCTGCTGTTGCCCCTGACCTCCCCCACTGTGTCATTGTGGCCACTTCTGACCTCATGCTGTTTTCTCCTGCCCCGTCACTCAAATCTCTGTCAATTTTTGGGCCCCTCTGTGGCCTACCCTTTTTTTTGCCACCTCCAGAATTTTTCCCTTGTGCCAAATGTCTGGGCCTCATGCTGCTGCTTTTGGGCTTGCCATGTCCTCCCCCATGTGTCAATTTTTGCCAATGCCCCGACCTCATGTTCTGCCGGCCCCTGACCTCCCCCTCTCAGCAAATTTTGCCCCCCGTGGGTTCCTCCTTTTTGCCCCCTCCGAAAAGTCAATTTTGCCACTGCCCGACCTCATTTCTGCTGCCGCCGTGGGCCTCCGCCCTCATCAATTTTGCCATTTTGTGGCTTCCTCCGTTTTGCCACCTTTCCCGAATGTCCCCTTTTGGCCCCCTGCCTGACCCCATGCTGCTTTGGGTGCTGCCGTCACCTCCCCCACTGTGTCATTGTGCCACTTTTCAAACCCCTTTCTGGGTGCTTTTGGCTGTGCCGTGGGCCTCCACACTGTGTCATTGTTTTCCACTTGGGTGACCTCATGCTGCTGGCCCCCGTGACCCCCGCTCTGAAATCACTGTGCCAATTTTGTGGTTCCTCCTGTTTTGCCCCCCTCCCGAATGTCATTTGTCCACTGCCCGACCTCATGCTGCTGCCGCCGTGGGCCTCCGCTCTCAGTCCCTTGTGCCATTTTGTGGCCCTTCCCCCCTTTTTTTTCCACCCCAGAAAGTCTTTTTGCCACTTTCCTTACCTCAAGCTGCTGCTGGGCTGCTGCCCTGTCCTCCACACGTGTCATTGTGGCCCCCTTTTGACCTCATGCTGCGCGTGGCCCGCTGCATGTTTCCCCCCACCCCTGTTTTATTGGGGGGCCACTGGCTGACCTCATGCTGCCTTTCCGCCGTGACCCCCGCTCTCATTTATTGTGCCATTCGTGGCTTCCCCCTGTTTTTTTCCAAACCTCCAGAAAAGCATTGTGCCAATGCCAAATTTATTTCTGCTGGGTTGCGCCCTCACCTCCACACCTTTCACTAATGTTGGCCCCCTGAAACTCTCAGCTTGTTTTTTTTCCGCTTTTTGCTGGCTTTAATTTAAACAGGCTACATTCCCGCTTTTAGTTTTTTGGTAAATTTTGCCCCCTTTTAAATGCCCAGGGAATTTTATAGTGAAGCGATTCTAAGAGGGCGGCAGTATTGTGTGTCATACTAAAACACAACATTGTATGAAGACCAAACCAAAGCTCCCCCTTTCATATTTAAGCTGGCACAACAAATTTTTACAGCACCCTGCAGGCTTGTGCGCCTTTGGGAAAAAGCCCGCTTTTTAACGTGATTCATGCCGAAGTAATTCGGAACAAAGTAATTTTTTGCCGAGAAATTCGCCGAAGTGAACGAAAAGAATTTCGAGAAATTCGCCCATCTCTAAATATAATCACACAGATATTGCAGAGGGGTTGCTGACGGATGTAGTTCACACAACGTACCATTCAAATATACAATATAATCACATAGTTATTGCAGAGGGGTTGCTGACGGATGTAGTTCACACAATGTATCATTCAAATATACAAAATAATCACACAGATATTGCAAAGGGTTTGCTGACAGATGTAGTTCACACAACGTACCATTCAAATATACAATATAATCACACAGATATTGCAGAGGGGTTGCTGACAGATGTAGTTCACACAACGTACCATTCAAATATACAATATAATCACACAGATATTGCAGAGGGGTTGCTGACAGATGTAGTTCACACAACGTACCATTCAAATATACAATATAATCACACAGATATTGCAGAGGGGTTGCTGACGGATGTAGTTCACACAACGTACCATTCAAATATACAATATAATCACACAGATATTGCAGAGGGGTTGCTGACGGATGTAGTTCACACAACGTACCATTCAAATATACAATATAATCACACAGATATTGCAGAGGGGTTGCTGACGGATGTAGTTCACACAACGTACCATTCAAATATACAATATAATCACACAGATATTGCAGAGGGGTTGCTGACGGATGTAGTTCACACACGTACCTGTGAAGAAAGGACAAAGCAATCAGGTGGGAGTAGAGATAATGTTGAGTATCAATTCGGTCAAAATTCATAGTCACTTCAAAAATGCTGTCACTTATTAAATGCTGGCAGATTTTTAATTTCAGCATTTAATTTTTCCATGTTGCTTTGTTATGTTGAACTGTTAAATACATCAAGTTCATGGTGTACTGGTTTCCTATGGCATACCACTTTTCGCGATATTTTATATCATCCGGCAATAGTATCGGTTGCAGGGGGCTCCGGAGTCCTCGTGGGATACGTGCAACTTTAATGTATTCAGTGATCGTTGATGCGTGCAGTTTTAGATTTGGCTCTTTTCTTCTCAGGCCATCTAATTTCTTTAAATAATCAGCTGCTTCGTTTTTAGGTTGCTCCCATTTCAATCCTGTACTCTCAGCCTGTTGCAATATATTGGCTTTTTCTGCTTCAGAGAAATGAAACAATTCTGCTCTTATGCTTGTGATTCCGGCAATCTCCTCAAATGACATACTTATGTCCACTTTATGTGACAGTTGAAGGAGGATACAGTAACTTTAAGTTAAACGCCAACTTCCTTTGTATACCACTATTCTGAGCCCAATGCCATATAATAAACAGCCTCCACTGTTTGTAACATACGTTCACTGCAACATATGGCAACAACACTTTAGGTACTTTCTTCCTATTTATTAAACATCATTTCAGTCCAGTTAAGACAAATGTAACGAATTTTAAAAAGACACCGCACATTACACAAACTAGGGCAACGGACTACTTACATTTACGTCCTGCAGGGAACTTCACATGTGTCCGTTCTATCAACACTGGGATAGCTGGGAGATGCCGAGCATAGAGACAGATGAGCACACCTGAGCTGCGACGTTTTGAAGGTTACACCTTCTTTTTCAAGCATGCGTGCTGTGCTTGTAACCCTGCTTAAATACCATAGCCGTATTAAAACAAAAAGTTAAAAACAAACATATTTCTGAAGCATACATTATAATTACAAAAATACTCTAAGGCTATACATATCATTTAGACCTTTAGGGGATAATGACTGTAATCTGCTTATCCAGTAAGCTTGCCTTTGTAGGAGACGGGATTTAACCCTCTCCATATCTTTGTTCTCTATATGTTCTAAAACACACCACCGGAGTTCACGGACTCCATGTCTGTGTTCATGAAAATGCCGTGCTAAAGAGTTTTCACCATATTTATTATCTTCGAAACGTCGCAGCTCAGGTGTGCTCCTCTGTCTCTATGCTCGGCATCTCCCAGCTATCCCAGTGTGGATTGAACGGACTCATGTGAAGTTCCCTGCAGGACATAAATATAAGGGGCTGTTCACACTGCTTATTTCGGTGCGGATTGGCGCCGTACTGCGCGCCGGATTTGCGCTGCAGTACGGCGCCAATCCGTCGCAGTAATTACGGTAATCCACGGTTCTCATAGAGAACAGTGGATTCCGTCGCTCATCCCCGCTCGGCGAAGCCGCTGGGCGGGGAGAAACTGACATGCACATTATCCAGGCGCAATACGCGCCGTGGATGATGGAAGTCTATGGGGCCTGCGGGCCGCGCCCCCACCCCGCCCCCGCCCCTTATTCAAGCCGGAATTGTGAGCGCAATCCGGCTCGCAATTCCGTCTGGAATAAGCCGTGTGAACCGGGGCTAAGTATACCATTGCATGCAGGCAGGAAGCAGAGGAATTTGCAGATCGTGACAATGTCCTCAGCGGGTAGCTCCAAAAGCACCTGTGGTGCTGGAACAAAGCTTTCTTCACAAGTGAGTTAAATTATTCATTTCTGTTTCAAAGCCTCCCTAACCAGCAAAGCCTTGTTTAAAAGTACTAGAGAACCCCTTTAACTGAATATAATTTTTTTATAATTATAATTAGCAGTGGTGTACACTCCAAGGACAGTTAATATAACTGTGAATGCAATGCTGGGACTGCACATTGTATTGTAGTTCCGGATCTACTTTAAAATTCAATATCCAAATTACCCTAATGAACAAAACAATGGAAATGCTAATTATATCATAACTGCTTCTTTTTTATGTGTTCAAAATTGTTGTTTTTGCTTAACACAAATGGATAGTTATCACAACAATAAATAGGTTGTTTTAATAACTTTCTATTACCTCTGGGGAAACTGATTTTAATTTTTTTAATATGCAATTATATGTATTTGTAGCCTCTAGGCAGTTATAATTATTAAGTATATTTTTTGATGATCCTAGAAAAGCGTTAGGGAGAATTATATTAACTTGTTTCCGTTACTTTAAATTGAAATATTTTTTCTGTTGGACCTACTGTCTCATTTAATATTAACATTTAGGGTTAAGTATGAAAGCACAGTAGCAACTTTATCGTACATGCTTTAAGCTTGCAATTACTTCATTTTATTATTATTCTTTGAGTAGGACACATTAAAATGATGAAAGTTTTTGCATTGATTAAAATACAAATAGAACACAAATGAATCCCTAACAGTAAACATTATTACCTTGCTGTCTTTTTTCAAATGCATCTAGAAATAATATCATGACTATGTTTTTGTGCTTTTGTTATTTCATTATATTCATATAATATATGTAAATTTAGAAAGCATTGGACTTAACAAATTAATTTTATTATGAATTTCTTAACTATGTTACCAGAAATGCAAATATCACACTTCATCTTTTAACAGAAATACATCAAATGTCTCTGAAAAACTTATTTGGTTCAGATGGTGTCAGGCATGTGTATCGGCAACTAGATGAGAAGTACAAAGACAAGCGTGTCTTAATTATAGTCAAGCATGATGGTGGGAGTGTCATGGTTTAGGGCTGCAAGAGTGCTGCCAGCTATGGGGAGCTACATTTGAGGGAACCATGAGTGCCAACATAAACTGAAGCAGAGCATGATCCCCTCCCTTTGTAAACTGGGCCGCAGGGCAGTATTCCAACATGATAACCCCAAACATACATCCAAGCAAACCATTGCCTTGCTAAAGAAATTGATAGTAAATGTACTGGACTGGCCAAACATGTCTTCTTTTGAGCATCTGTGGGGCATCCTCAAATGGAAGGTGGAGGAGCACAAGGTCTCTAACATCCACCAGCTCAAAGATGTTGTCATGGAGGAGTGAAAGAGGATTCCAGTGGTTGCAACCTGTGAAGCTCTTGTGAACTCCATTCCCAAGAGAGTTAAGGCAATGCTGGTAATTATGGCCAATCACAATATTGACACTTTAAGCACAATTTGTTCATTTTCATTTATGGGCGTGAAACAACCGGGATACCGGGATATGGTGTTGGGGTCAGGTATATATATATATATATATATATATATATATATATATATATATATATATATATATATATATATATATATATATATATATATATATATATATATCTCACGGGCAGGATACACAGTATGGCCGGTAGGATGACCCTGGTCCCGGATGTCCAGAGAAACCTTCGAATGCCCCCAACTACCCGCCCCCACGTGGCACCTGACAATGATGACAGACAACCAAGCTTCGGGGACAGTTGTTGCTCCTTTACTTAGCAGGACGAAGTAATACAGATGTACAGTTATGATTGTAATAGTGACAAACAATACAGTGGCTGCTGTAGGAGATATCCAAGTAATCAGGTGATGGAGTAGTTAGATAGCAGTCTCTTTTGCTAGCTTGTAGGTACTTGGGTAGTTTACTATATATGATGATCATTATGACCTGCATCCAGGGGGCTGTGCCTCAATGACTGGGTAAACATAAATACAGAAGCAGGGGACTGTGGCGGGAGACACTCAAGCTTTAAAAGTCCAACTAGGGGCTCTTTCTTAAATCTGTGTCCCACAGACTTACTTGAGAACTGTGTATTGATCCCAGGCGTATGGATGAACAGGTCTGTAGTATTTGGTAGTAGCAGAAGGGGATTCAGAGGAAAATGCTCTCTGCGAAAGTACTTGATTGTAGGAAAAGAGGTATTCAGTAGTACAGCATAAGAGGCTAATATTTCTCTTGGTAATGCTGGAGGAAATGGTATGTTTTGCACTAAGTTGTATTCAGCCCCTGTGCTAATAGCACACTCTCCTGCCCCAAGCCAACGGTTGCAACTGAACTTCACCTCCAGGCCCAAACAGGAGAGCCTGATTGGTTCTAGAGGTCACCTGATTATAACAGGGATTCCTGTACATTTAAGACACATTCATAATGACTCAACAAAAACAGGGATCTATGGGAAATGTAGTTTTCTAAAGCATCCACAAGATTACCATGGTTTGCAAACTCCATGTATATGTGTGCTGGCTTTTATAAAATGGAGAAAGAGATGGGGAGATATCTCGTATGTAAATGTCCATTATTACTACGGCCTGCAAGGACTATTAATGGGAAAGGGACGAGCAGTACCGGGACATTACATACACCCCCACTAAAGAAGAGCCGTTCTCTGCGACTAACTAATGCAGAGGAACAAGTAGTGATGGGATACACACATGTTGTAGGGCTAGTTATCCAAAAAGACAATGAAAAAACGGGAAAAACTGTAACAGTAGAAATAAAGTGCTAATATGTGAGTAGAGTCTTTTTGGCAATAGGGCATCGTCCTTGAAAAGGCTCAAAAAAGGCACTTAGTAACAATGCAAACAGTCCTTAGTATTCTATAGGCTTTTAGATAAAACTTTATTAGTGCAAATAAATGTTAGAAAAGGTGTTTGGGGGGTTCCCCAGGTACAGAGGCTTTAAACTATTGCTAACTAGCTAATAAAGACAGGAATATACATATTTGTACACAGGAAAAGGCTTATGTATTACAAGGAAGGGTATAAATTCGTCTCTGTACGTTGGAGTGTTCCTTGGTCTTCGCTCTGATCGCCTTTTCAGCATTTGATTTTGCTTGAGCAGGTACATGGTCTTGAAACTTATTTGTGCTGGTTCAGGGGCGGTGACTGAAGAAGGAACTGGAGTAGGGCTGGAACCAGGAACTGGGACAAATTGATAACAGCCTGGAATGAGGAATTATTAACGGAAGATAGCTTCATCTACAGTAGGCTGTCTCAGAGGTGTTTTCATCACAGGAACTGGTTGGTAAACAGGTGCAACCTGTTGTGGTGATGAGGATGAAATCACAAGTAAGTCCTCTTTTGTACACAACTTCATACGGTTCATATGGACAGTTTGTGGAGCCATACCTGATTTCTTTACTTCATATACATCACACTCGGGATAGGGTATTGCTGTAATGGTGTATGGCTCTGTTTCCCAAAGAGAATCAAGTTTGTCAGATCGTTGATACTTCTTTAGCCATACCTTGTCCACAATGTACAATGGAGTAGCATTTGTCTTTGGTTGTAGTTCTCTGCTTGTCTTCTATGAGCTTCATGCATGCGAGAGTCAACAATTTATTTTGCTTTGCGCATTCTTTGTTGGTGTTCGGAAACCCAATCTGTTTTTGGCAAAGGGTTGATGACATCTGGTACTTGAATTCCCAGGGCACGATCTTGAGGAAGTTGGCCTTGTCTCCCAAACATGAGGTAGTATGGAGAATAGCCTGGAGAACAGTGGGTGGTATTGTTGTAAATCTCCACTAGTTCATCAAGTAGTCGTGGCCATTTTAGCTTGTTTGGTGAAGATGCTGTTCGTAGCATGTTTATGAAGATTTTGGGTTTAAAACTTTTTCGCAAAATCAATTCGATGGGGATGGTAGGCAGTTGTTCTCAGCTTTTTGCATTCATGGAACTGGCAAAGTTCTTGGAAAAGCTGTGACTCAAAAGCAGGTCCACGGTCTGTCAGGACTGCTTCAGGACAACTGTAGTGTCTCACATATTCCCGATAAAATGTGATGGCTGTGGTGCGTGCAGTAAGGTCTTTGACTGGCACAACAACAATCCACTTGGAATAGTGATCTACCATGGTAAGGGCGTATGAGTAGCCTGAATGAATTGGCGCCAGTTTCACATGGTCAAGAGCTACCAGTTCAAATTTTGGTTCTGTGAGTGGATGGGATGCAATGGTGTCTGGCATCCCTTTCTTACCAGCTTTGGTGAGATTTCAAGCTGGACATTCACTGCACCAATTTTCGATATCAGCACGCATTCCTATCCAATAGAAGCGTTGACGTATGGTGGCTTCAGTCTTGTGTACGCCAAAGTGTCCAGACTGGTCGTGGGAAGCATCGAGAACAATCTTGGCATCTCGCCTTGGAATGAGGATTTGATGTAGCCTTTCACCTGAAACAGGATCTAAGGTGTTGCGCAGGTTCAGGCCTTTCTGGATAAAAGTATTTTGCGCTGCCCTCCATAAGGGTTTGAGCTCAGCGTCTGATACATCTTCTAAATTCTACAGGCATCCTTCCAGTATCGGGAATTCAGGGAATCTCCCCCAAAAACCCCAGAAACTCATTCAAAGGGGTTTTGCCATCTAGAGGGGATTTTTGGGAGGGGTTCAACTTTTGTTAGGAACTTCTTAAATTTTTGCGTAGCAGCGTTTGACATTTAGTCCCAAAAACCCCTCTGATAAAAGGGGAGGCATAATAATAATAAAAAAAATAAAAATAAAATAATAATAAAAAATAAAAAAAAATAAAAATTTTTATTTTATAGCGCCAACATATTCCGCAGCACTTTAAAAATTTAAAAGGGGTAAACATACAGTCATTACACAAAAAAAGTCTACAAAAAACACAAGGTGTGGGGGCCCTGCTCATGAAAGTTTACAATCTATTGGGGTGTTTTGGGGTGAAACATAGGGTAAAAAGTGCCAAGTTTACAAGGGTCCGCCAGTTTCATAAATGGGGGGGTGGTTTACATGAAAAATGGATAACCCCTGCCCCCCAGACTTACATCTATATACAAATAAGTGCCGTGAGGGGCCCAATGCAGGGAGTGACAGAATGTGTGTGATAGCAGTTGGGACTTGGGGGCCCAGACCGAAAGATGTATTTTCGGGGCCCTCTTAAAACTTTGGGGTTTGTGAATGTGCCTAAACCCCGCGGAAAGCATTTTTCCTGAAATTTTGGGGGGCCGCCCCGTGTTAAAATTTTGTAGGCGGGCATGGGGGGGTTTGGGATGATTGGGGAAATGTACCCTGATATCATCAGCACAGCGGGGGAGCACTTTTAGGGGGGTAACAGAGCCCTTAGGGGGGAATTGGGGAGGAGAAACCGTTTGTGGAGAGCTTTAGGGGTGAAGGCTGAGTTTATACTGTATCCTGAAACTGAGGGGCAACCATGCAGTGACTGACACAGGGTTAAGGGAAATCAAAATAGCGGCGGGGAAAAGACAAGCCGGGCCCTGCTGAATTCCGGGACAGATTTGGGAGGGGGGAGAGTTTTGGCAGAGGGGGAGACCGTTTAACAAGGATTTTTGCAGTAAAAGGCAGGAGGGGGGATGACAGAAAAGGAAGGGGGGCCCCGGGGGTTTTGGGAAGATGCCCCTTTGCAGCGAGAAGCAGGAAAAATGAAAAGGGATACAGCAGGGGGGTTCAGTAAGAATATGAGGGGCGTTTGTGAAATAAAAAGTGATCGGGGGTTTTTGGGGTGGTTAAAAAGGGGAAAAAAAACGTGTGGGATGAGTCTTATGGGGAAAGGGAAGAGATTTTAGGGGATAAATTTGGGTCTGGGGGCAAGATAGGGGGGTAAAAATGGGAGACAGATGGCTGCAAGGTAGATAGTAATAGCAAGCAGGGTAAATAAGGAGAAATGCAAAGAATTTAGCAATTTAAACAAAAAGGGGCGAAGTCCCTTCCCCCTTTTTTCTCAAAACAGGCTAAATTCAGGATAATTCTGGGGGATTGCCACTTTTTAAAATTTTCCACTTAAAAATTTTTGGCCCAACGTAAAATTTTTGGCCCCCAAACCCTCGGCCCCACAGCCACAGCTCTGAAACTTATACTCAACAATTTTGGGGTTAAAAATGAGCATTAGGGCCTTCGGGTGCCCGTAAACGGTTTTCTACAAAAAGCTCTGCCAGGGGCAGGCTTCGGGGGATTTTCCGGGGATTGGGGGCCCTATAAAAATTAAACACAGGATAAATTTTTGGAAGACAGAGCTGGGCGAAAATTTATTTTGAAAAAAATGCCCAAATTTAAACAAAGGGCAAGACAGCTAGACATATAAGCGGGGGTTGGCGGGACGCTGCCCAAACAACGGGACTTTACCTTTTAAAACAAAGCAGAGACAGCAAAGCCCTAAAATCGGGGGGATGGCGGGACTGCTTTTTCCACAGACAGGATTTCCCAAATTTAAACTAAGCAGAGACAGCTAACAAATTTTGCGTGGGATGGCTGGGACTTGCTGTTCCACAACAGGACGTACCTTTTAAAACCCTAAGCAGAGACACTAGACATATAATGCGGGGGGATGGTTTGGGACTTGCTTTTCCCCACAGACGGGAAACGTACCAATTTAAACTAAAAGACACCCAGAAATAAGGGCGGTGGGAGGGCTGGGACTTGCTTTTTCACAGACAGGACGAAACCATTTAAAAAAACAGAAAACAGCTAGCCCATAAATGCGGGGGGATGGCTGGACTTCCTTTTCCACAGACAAAACGTACCTTTAAAACTAAGCAAGAAGAAAAAAAATTAAAAAATCGGTGGGATGGCGGGACTTTGCTGTTCCACAGACAACGTCCCCATTTAAATTTAAGCAAGACAGCTAAACATTAAGGCGGGGGGGAGGGCGGGGATTTGGGCTTTTCCACAAACAGACTACCGTGAAGAAATGAAAGACCGTAGTCAATGATATTCCCAACTCCAAAGTCTGCTTTAAATTAAACTCAACATCTTCCCCCCCCCCTTTCTTAAATACCAGGAGCTCTTCTCCTAGGGGGCAAACGGGATAACACATGGGCCCTTGAAATTGGTTTTGCCACTGCGGTTTAATTTGATTTTCAAAGCAGAAAATTTGCCAACCCGGGAACCCATCTCTCCTCAAGGCCCCCAACCCGGGCAGTAATCAGGGGGGCAAGGGGTTTTTTCGGGAAGAAAAGAAAAAGGGGGTAGCCCGGAAAGGTAATTTTTAAATTTTTCTGTGAGGGCCCCACACAACGGGTTTAGCACTCTAATTTAAGGAACTGTATTTTGCGTCTTTTTTCCCCTCTCCTTTTAAAATTTTGGGCGGGCATGGGCCCAATGACCCCTTTCTTTTCATTCTAAACTTGTACAAAAAAGCCCCAACCTTGATAGCTGGCATCCGTAAGGAGAGGAAAAGGGTTTGGCTGAAAGTCTGGTTTCGCCAAAATTTGGAGGAGAATAAAAACAGAGTTTCAATGTCTGGAATGCATTTTCTTGTCTCTGGGAACCAATCAATGAAAAGTTTTTCTCCCGAACTTTCTCGGGGAAAACCGAAAGGAGTTTCTGTGAGGGTTCTGTTTCCCTTATGGGGAAAAAATTGGGTATAAAGCGGCTTAGTACCCTAAAAAACCGAGGAAACTTCTCACTTCCTTCACTTTTTAAATAAACCAAATTTTTTTAAAACAGCAGAGATCTTGTTAGGCCCGGGCTGGATCCCTTCAGCCCCTACTACTGAT
Source organism: Phyllomedusa bahiana (assembly GCA_025379985.1). NCBI lineage: Eukaryota > Metazoa > Chordata > Amphibia > Anura > Hylidae > Phyllomedusa > Phyllomedusa bahiana. The sequence goes on from JAODAL010024962.1 coordinate 29,886, forward strand.
CAAGGTATTGCCCTTTGGGTTTTTAAGCAGATGACATTTTGAAGGTTTTAACTTCGGGAAATGGAGTTCAAAGGACCCGGGAACACTTCTGCAAATGGTTTTAAAAGAACTTCAAAGTGCAGAATACACCACAACATCGAAAGAAAATATAAGACATTCCGAGGTTGAGATGCCCCAAACACTTTCCAAGAGTCGCCCGAAATGTAAGGGAGGGCTTGAAAAAACCCGAACGACATACTGTTTGAACTCAAAACATCCCCTCGGGGGGGTAAAAGCTGTCTTCTCTCTAACCCCATAACCTTGGGGACTTGCCATAACCGCGATTGTTTTGAGATGGAAAGTATGCATTTTGCCCAAGGGGGGTGAAGGGTTCCTTTAATCCCGGGGAAAAGGATAAACTTTTTTGTGCATAAAGTTTTTTCAATTTTCTGTAGTCCCAAAAACAAAATCTAATGTTACCAACCTACCCCTTTTAAACCCAAAAGATAAATTTCAGCCCCCGGGCTTTTTTCTTTCTTTTGATGACTTTAAATGTCCCCTTTTATCTCCCCAAATTTGCTTCTTCACTTGCTGGTAGTTTGCGGGGGTATTGTACATGGGCTTTTCCCTTACAGGGGGATGATACCTGTATTAAAATTTTATTTTGGGGATCCAAAGAAATTTTTCCAAAGTCTTGCTTTAAAGCTTGGCTGTGACGTTTTTGCAACCCCCATTAAACCATCGGGTTTTTTTTCAAGAAGTGTTTTCATCTCCAAAGTTTTATTTATTCCACCAAAGGGGGGGAGGGTTTTGGGGAAACCCTTTTGGGGGGAGTGGGGAAAGGGCTTCTGATATCAAGACGTCCCTCATCTAATGTCTTCTGGGCAAGCTGTACAATTGACAACCCATTAAACTTGTAAAGCTCAACCCTGCATCACTCAGGTTTACTAGCCATACTGGGACCTAACTGTTTGAGATGGTGAAAAAGCTTTAGCAGCTTTTTAAACCCGGCCCGCCCCCCAATCTGGAAAGGGATCAAGAAGAGCTTCATAATCATTAATTTTTCGATTCCCGGGCGAACTCCCACACCCAGAAATAATGTCTCGCTTTTTTTGGAGGGCAGGGAATAGGGCTTTCCTTTTTGGGTCCGAAAACGGCTATCTCGCCTTTAAATTTGCGAACCTTTTCTGGGGACCCAACACTTTGATGGTCTTCTGGAAAGCTTTTCTGTAAAAGGGGGGAAGCAAAAGGGGGAGAAGCATCAAGGCAGCTAACACTCTAAACCCCCATGGCGGGTAACATTCTGCCCAAAACACTGCTAAACCAAAATCTCCCCAGCCTCAGTAACAATTACACCTTGACCCGGTAATTTGCGTTCATTAATTTTGAATTGGGGGGTTCCCAGTACCCAGTTTGGGGGTAGATTGCCATTAAATCGCTATGAGATTAATTTTTTCCTTTCCCACAGGGGTTTAGTTAAAGTCAGAGTTCCAATGTTTTTTCAAAAACTTGTCTCTCAATAGGGAATTTTTCTTTTGAACCCGGGCCACCAGGGGTTCAAGGGGACCCATCAATCCATAAATTTTTTGTACGGGCCCTTTTGGAGATGAAACCGGGAAAATTCCCCTGTGATTGTTTCCTTTCCCGGGGCCCCTTTGGGTTTACCTCCCAGGGGCAGCCCCTGGCCCCGGGGTGGCCCGTTTAACTTGAACAAAGAAAAACTTATAGTGTCAAACACTCACAAAAGGTTTCAGTAAAAAGCAATCACCCAAAGGAGGCTTTACAGGGGGGGCCTATTGGGAAATTTGATACGAGGGAAGAGGCTCTGGAGACCATTTCCTCTTACCCGATGACTCCCAAGATAGGGGCCCGGCATTTTATTCCTTTTAAAAACCTTTGGGACAGAAGTCCACTACTTTGGCGAGAACATCGGGAATGGCCGGGGGAGTAACAGGGGTAGAGGCCTGTTCCGCGAGCGGGACAAAATGGATTTAAAAAAGGGAAGGGATGGGGTGAAAAAGGGGTTCCACCACCAAAGGGCTGGGGAATGAGTGACAGGAATTGGAAAGCAATGCGGGGGAATCAGTTCCCACAAAACCCAAGGGGGGCCCAAAATCTTAAAATCCAAGAAAGTCATTTGTGGATTTTTTGTGCTGTTTTGCATGCAAAGTTGGCTTTGAAATTTGCCTGGAATCAAAGCTTTCAAAAAATCGAATTCCCGTAAAATTAAAATCGCCCCGGGGGAACTGGGGCCCAAAGGTGTCTTTTTGCTGCAAAACCTTGAATGCAAACGAAGGGGTAATGCATATCCCCTGAGGGGTCCCCTGGGCTCTGACGTCGGTCATAAAAATTTTAAAATGAACCCCCTTGGTGATTGGGGTTCAAAATCTGTTCTGAGACGGGGGAGGAACGTTCAACGCTGGTTTTTTTGTTTGGGTGGCCCCAAAAACGGGGCTTCCTAAGCAGCTTTTCCACAAACTGACCTAGAAAAATTTTCACTTGCTAGTTGGGGAAAGGTTGGGCAATTGAAGACTTTCGCAAAATCTTTTTTTTTAAAAAACAGCAAAAATTATGAGGATCCCCCTTTTTAACTGGGGAAACTGAGGTGCATAAAGAAAAAGGGATTTCCGGGTTTCCATGAAAAGGGGCTTAAACGGGGGAAAAGCAGCTGTTGCCTGAATGCAGAGGCACTGGCAATGAGATTCAGCATACTTAGCCAGGCTGTCACGTGAGATTTTTTAACAGTTTGGAAAAAAACAAGGTACGTCCTTTTAAAAAATGCAAACTAAGGTAAACGCCATGACAAGGGGGCAAATTATCTGTATGTCCCTTTAATGCTGATAACAGTTGGGCAATGGCAAATGCTGCAACTCACATAAGCAATAACAAAACCTTCCCCCACAGCACAGAGGGGTGTGGAAAAGTTCCTCCTTGTGAAAGGCAGTAAAGGGAAAACCAACAGAAAGATTAAACAATCACACAATTTTTGAAACACACTGACACATTTTCATGAAGCTTTTCCCCCCACTTTTTTGATACACTGGAAAATTGGGGGTTTTGGGGGCAGCAGTTGTTCCACAGTAGTTTATCAGTTTTTAGGACAGCCCCAGAGACAGACATAAAACCTGTTCCCTGATGACACAAAAAGGGAAAACCCCTGTAACAACTGGGATACCAAAGATGTTTGGGGGCAGGGAATAAATATATAACACGGGGAGGGTACACAGTATGGCCGTAGAAAGACCCTGGCCCCGATGTTCAAGAAACCTTTGGGAAAGTTCCCCAAATAAACCCCCCCCACGTGGGCCCTGACAATGAGCAGACAACCAAGCTTCGAGGGTAGTTTTTTGCTGCTTACTTTGCAGGGCGAGGGAAAAACAGATGTACAGTTATGATGATGATAATAGTGGGAAATTCACAAAAAATACAGGGCTGCTATAGGAGATATCCAAGTAATCAGGTTTTGGGGTAGTTAGATAACTCCCCCTTTTGATAGCTTGTAGGTGGGCGACCGATATTAAAAAACAAAAAATTTTTAAAACGGGACAAATTTTTTTGACTTATCGGAAAAAATTTTTAAAGTTTTTGGGGACAATCTTAAAAGAAAAAAATCTATTACATCGACCCTTTCAGCGATTCCTGTCATTTTGGGTGCCAAACCCTTCCCGCCCCCAGATAGAGGGGGGGGAAGGGGGAAAAGACAAAATTTACCACTTTGCGGTTTTATGGACCCCATTGGCTGCAAAAATTTTATGTAAAAATCGTTTTAAACAATTGGGAATGCATTTTCCCCCCCCACAGCTCAGTGTGTTTTTGTGATCTTCAATTTGAAAAACATTGGTTTTTTTCCACTTTTTTTGGCCCGCAACTTCTGATAAGGGGTTGAAATTGGGCCCCGTTTTTTTAGTTTTATTGCAATCACGCGGCAGTGTTCCCAAAAAGGGCATAACTTACCCCATAACATTAAATTTGTTTTTTTTGAAGTCCCCTTTCGTCTGTTTTTCCACAAAGAGCCAGTTTAAAGCAATTGTGTTTAAAAACAAATTTATAGTAAAATTAAAGCCTTTGTCAGTGTTTTCGAAGGGCCGCAATAATTAAAACCAAATTTAAAATTTAAAAAACTCTTTTTTGGGAGTCCGTGCGTCTGTTTTTCGCATAACTCATTTACCATATTTTTTATACATATTTGATATTTTAAAATTTCACCTGTTGTCAGTATCGAAACCGCCAAATTTAAACCATATAAAATTTAAAAACTCTTTTTGTTTGTTTTGCTTCCCGTTTTGGGGGCCTGAGACTCGTTTTTCCCCATATTTGTTATACAAATTTTAGTTTTAAATTTCGCCTGTATCAGTTGGCGAAGGCCTCCATATTAATCCAAAAAACTTTTTAATACTTCTTTTTTCACTCAGTTGTCTCCGTTTGGCGCCCAATTCGTTGTTTTTAAAATTTCCCATTGGGAAATTTAAAACTCAGGGTTTAAAGGGAAAAACACTGTTGTTTTTTTTGTTCGGGTTTTTCCCCAAACCGCATTTCACAATATTGATAAAACCCAAATTTTGTTTCTAATCCCATTGGGTGTTGGGAAAATTAAAAATAAAATTTTGAAAAGCTGTGATTTGCCGTCTTTCAATAAGAGACTAAACAAAAACTTTCCCTACCTTTTGAAATTTTTATCTTTTTTGAACATGGAGCGAAATGCAGGGGGTAAGCGAGCAAAGAGGGGTGTAGGACATGGAGGTAGAGGTATGAGAGAAGGTGCTCCTTCCAGTGCTTGTGACAACACGCAAGCCAGCGGATCGTCGGTTGCAGGACCGTCAGGCCTGTCATCGCTGGGTCGATGCCCTGTGAATCTCAGTAACGAACAGCGTCCCCAATCTGTTCTTCAGTGGTTAAGGCAACCTTCATCCAGCAGTCTTACCTCCTTGTCCTCCCAGTCACGGCCACAAATGTCGTCATCATCATCATCCGTCCAACATGAAGCGATGGCAGCCCAAATGTCAACTCAGGTACCCACCACTGTGGATAATCCATTTTCTGAAGACCTCTTTGAGGACCAAATGCGGTTGGGGTCAGAAGGCAGTTCACAAGATCAAGAGGCCAAAGAGGATGATTTTGTCTGCTCTGATGCCCAATCGCTGATGCCATCAGAGGAGGAGATGGAAACCGGTCAAAAATCGGCAGAAATCTCGGGCGGTCGGCACCGCCTTTTAGTGCCTGTTTGTTGTAGCCCGCTGCTCCAGGATGTAGAATGTCAGGACGAGGAAGTCAACTGTGTTGATGATGATGATGATGGCGACATTGCGGATGCAACATGGTCTTTTCAGCAGAATTTGCTTGCGAGCGGTTCATCACTGGACGAGGAGGAAGACGATGGGGTAGTGTCAGTACAGGTCCCGCCTCAAAAAGGGAGAGTGCGGTCGCACAAGTCCGTTGAGATTATTCCACCAGCAACAATCAGCGGAAACCCCGCTCCTCGCTTATCACCGTCTAAAGGTCCAGGACCTCTCAAGCCTGGGCCTTTTTCAATCAAGCCTCTGATTCACCCAGTGATGTCATATGCCGCCTTTGTCGTAAACGCATCAGTAGAGGGAAGAATCTTAGGTGTTTAACCACCAACAACATGCAGCGAATGCATGAGTTGAAATGGAGGGAACACTTGGCGAAAAAAGGCCACACCGATCCCGGGCTTCCAACCATTGTCACACCCTCTGTCTCCGTCTCCTCGTTCCTCAGCTGCCCATGTCACTCAGAGTCATGATCAAGGATCAGCCTCCACTTCAGCCTCCACCGTCGCCCAAGTACCACCAGCACCACCAGAGACACAGCCTACCCCTTCTCTTTCCACCAGTTTCACCTGCACGCCGTACAGCGGACAGTTACATAGTTACATAGTTAGTACAGTTGAAAGAAGACATGTGTCCATCAAGTTCAACCAAGGGTGGGGAAAATGTGGGTGATGGGAGAGAGACAAGGACATTATGCCCAGCCTCACCACTGGTTAATTACCTTGAAACCCACAAGGCAAGAACCAATCTGCTCCAGTGGAGACCGTATCTCTGACCCCATAGCCTCCACCAGCAGACAGTCTAGCAGCCAGCCTTCTGTCTACCAGGTTTGGGAGCAGAAGAAACACTTTAACCCAAACCATCCCAAAGCCAAAAGCCTGAATGACGGCATTGCCAGGCTTTTGGCCTTGGAAATCCTGCCTTTCCGTCTGGTGGACACAGATGGGTTCCGCCACATCATGGCCCTTGCCTGCCCCCAGTACCAGACGCCGAGCAGGCATTTCTTTTCCAGAAAAGCCGTCCCTGCCCTGGCCAGCCACATGTCATCTAAAATCTCAAGCGTGTTGTCTGCATCTGTGTCTGGAAAGTCCATCTCACCACCGATACATGGACTAGTAAGCACGGCCAAGGCCACTATATCTCTGTGACAGCTCACTGGGTGAGCTGGGTGGATGTCTCTGGTGGGGACGGTGGCTCTCATGCTCGGCGCACGCTCTTCAAATCCGCAGGGATGGTGCAGGCTTCTTTCCCCCAAGTTCCACTGGTAGCATCACGTGCCCAGAGAAACCAGGCCGTGTTGAAATTAATCTGTCTTGGAGACCATCAACACACAGGTCAGGAGCTGTGGACGGCTCTTCGCAATGAGACCGAGCGCTGGCTGGGTGACAAGAACCTTGTGCCAGGCAAGGTGGTGTGCGATAACGGTCGAAATCTCCTGGTCGCCCTTAAGATCGGTAGGTTGGAGCACATCCTTTGCCTGGCACACGTCATGAACCTCATCATTCAGAAATTTCTAAAGCGCTACTTGGGTCTGTACTGTCTGCTGAGGAAGGCTCGAGGTCTGAGCTCACACTTCCGCTGTTCGCACCCTGCTTCGACCCAGCTGGCTGCGTTACAGCGTCAGCTCGGCCTCACCGTCAACCGTCTCATTGTTGACGTGGCAACATGCTAGAATTCCACCCTCCACATGCTCCAGCGATTGTGGCAGCAGCGCAATGCCATTACGCAGTACGAAGTGACACATGGCCTGACAAGCAGCAGTGCGGATCTCGGGGTGTTGAGCCACCGAGAGTGGAGGCAGGTGAAAGTGCTCTGCACCATCCTTGCCAGTTTTGAAGATGCCACCAAAATGGTCATTGTGGACAATGCCCTTGTCAGCATGAGCATTGTGGTATTCTTAGTTCTGGAACAATCTTTGGACACTCTGAAAAAGCAGGTCCCACCAGCGAAGGAGGAGGAGACAGACACAGATGCGGACACCGAGCCTTTCTCTCCGCCGAATCCAGAAGGCCCGACAGCTTCACAACGGCCTTCATTAGGCAGTGGTTCGGGGTCCAGGGCTATTGTAAGGCGGCGCCTCAGCTCTCAGGGTACAGCATCTGAGGCAAGTCAGGGCTGTGTTGAAGCTGAGGCGGAGGAAGTGGAGGAGGAGGATGAGGTATTCCTGGACACTGACGTTACCGATGTCCCTGCCTTGGAAAGAGGTTGGCATGGATTTGAAACGGATGAGGAAGATCAGTTTGCTAGTACCCCTCGACCCAGAGACTTTGGAAATCAAGGCTCCATCTCTCACATGAGTGCTTGGATGCCCATTTCCTCCAACATGATCCTCACATTAAGGCCATCAAAATGAACAACAGTTACTGGGTGGCCACCCTCCTCAATCCCCGGTACAAAGCGAAATTCAGCACTTTCCTTCCACCCACCCAAATAGAGAGTAAAATGCAGGAATTGGAGACCGTGCTGATTGATCAACTGGAGACATCTGTTGCCTCAGCTTCACGTTCTTCAAATGTCACGGTGGAACAATGTCAGCAACGTGACAGCAGTAGAGTGCCAAGTAGCAGGCATTGTGGCAGAAGCCTAATGTGTGACCTCTGGCAATCCTTATCTACCACTTCACCAACGCATGTAATGCAGGGCACACATACAACACACAGAGACCGGCTTAAGATCATGGTACACGACTATCTGCATCTCAACACCAATGTTTTTGGATATGTTACGGACCCAATCGACTTCTGGGTATCCAAAATGGATGAATGGCCCGAGCTCGCTCGCCAAGCCATAGACGTGTTGTACTGCCCAGCAGCCAGCGTCATATCTGAGCGGACCTTCAGCACAGCTGGAGGAGTCATTACAGACAAACACATCCGGCTTTCCACAGATATGTGGATCGTTTGACTTTCATCAATATGAATCAGGCGTGGATTTCTGATGATTATGTGGCCCCAATTGTCGAGGTCACCCATTAGTTGCCGTTCTACTTCACATTCCTCTTTAAACAGAAATTGTCCTCTTGAAAAAATTTTTTTTAAATGATCATATCTAGAGATGGGCGAATTGATTCTAACGAAGTGGAATTCATTTAAAATTTCAGGAAAACTTCGATTCTGAACGAAGTCAAAGTTTGGGGTGATTCGCGGGAACGAAGCGTGTTTTTGATTGATAAAATGGCTGTGAGCACATGGCGTTACATGGGGCAAAGAAGTCTGGGAGGAAGAAAGGCATAGCCTGCATGACGTGCAGAGATGAAGCCAATCAGAGACCGGCGGGATTCTGTGACTTCACCGCACTATATATGTCCGGATGCCATGCTCGCTTCTCACACTCCTCTCACTGTGCTGTGTAGGGAAGGTGCAGCCGCCGCTGCTGCTTATGATATCTCATAGTAAAGAACTCACTTTTATACAGCGATTTTTGGGGGGTGTCACAGCTTGTCTCAGAGACTGCTTCTCTTACGTTCTAATTCTGATTTTGTGGGGTATTGGAACTGAAGTCCAGTGTGCGTCCAATTCAGCTGCATATACATTTTAATGCTATCTGCTCAGTTCTTGAGCACATTGAATATCCAAGGGTTATCTAAGCCTGTTGCTGTTGTATCCAGTTAAAGAAACAGCGTTTTTACAATCAAAATACCACTTAATTTTTAGTTGCTCATTTATTTTGCGCAATTTAGATCCAGGGGTTAATTAAGCATTGTTCTGCTGTTGTGGTCACTAAAAGAAACGTTCTTTTTCACCGCCAAAGAAGAAATTTTGCCTGTAGCATAATTCATAACCGAAGGTTAATTACAAGTTTTTCTGTTGTTGTGTTCCGTAAAATACACGCCGTTTTAACATGCTACAAAGCTGGTAATTGTTGGCAGCACATTTCTTTTGCGCAATTTACATCCAAGGGTTAACTAAGTATTTTTCTGCAGTTGTACTTAGTAAAAGAAACGTTCTTTTTCACCGCCAAAGAAGAAATTTTGCCTGTAGCATTATTTTATATCCGAAGGTTAATTACAAGTTTTTCTGTTGTTGTGTTCCGTAAAATATACGCCGTTTTAACACGCTACAAAGCTGGTAATTGTTGGCAGCACATTTCTTTTGCACAATTTACATGCAAAGGTTAACTAAGTTTTTTTGCAGTTGTACTTAGTAAAAGAAACATTGTTTTTCACCGCCAAAGAAGAAATTTTGCCTGTAGCATAATTCATATCCGAAGGTTAATTAAGCGTTTTTTTGTTGTTGTGTTCCGTAAAATACATGCCGTTTTTAACATGCTACAAAGCTGGTAATTGTTGGCAGCACATTTCTTTGCGCAATTTACATCCAAGGGTTAACTAGGTATTTTTCTGCAGTTGTACTTACATTTTAGAACAAACAGTATGTCAGACAGAGAGGTGGCAGGCTCCTCACCTGCGAGTGGCAGTGGCACAAACTTTCCTGGAGCAGGCCCAGGTCGCTGCTCAGCAAGGGGACATTGCAGCAGGGATCACTCGGTGAGGCCAGAACTGCCGGTGTCATCTCGTGGCCGTGTGTTGTTCAGCAACCCAATGTTTCTTAATTTGTTGACTAGGTCATCCACTTCCTTCCAGATGACATCTGACAACCCCAGCCAAGAGTCGGTGGGAACGTCAGACACAACCCTTAGTTGGCATGGCTCAGGAGCGGGTCACCGGACCTCACCTATCCTCAACACGCCTCTATCCCATCCGGTTCCCTCAGCCAGAGATCTACTATGTGGTCTGGGCTCAGCGCCACTATATAGCGAGGATGAACAATTCGAGGAGGGCAGTCAGCAGCTACTTGGCAGCGAAGAAATGGGGCCAATCTCTCCTGCTTCTTGCAGTAGGCAGCAAAGTATAGATGTGGAGAGTGGCATGGGAGGTCATGTTGTGAGGGGTCAGCCTCTGCATACCGAGACCGGTGATGAGGACAGCAGTGACGATGAAACACAAATCGATGATGATATAGCCGACCGCACTTGGGAGCTGGGTAAAGCTAGGGCTTCATCATCATCAGGAGAAGAGGGCGTCAGCTTGCGCGTCAGGCAGCAGCGCAGCCAGCAAGTGGGTTGTGTGGCCGTGAGTCAGCAGGGTAGCAGCAGTGTGAGGTCGGGAGCCAAGCGGCCACGGGGTAGAAAACCCGCTTCGCAGGCCCAAGAAAGTAGCGGCACAGGGGCTCAGCGAGGCAGCGGCGGCAGTAGTCACTCAGTGCGGAGCGTTGGCGGTAAAATCAGATACTCTGCAGTGTGGCAGTTCTTTGCTAAGACACCGGAGGAGTCGAATATGGGTATATGTAGAATCTGTGGGCAGAAAGTGAAGCGTGGCCATTGAGCTCACGTTGGCACCTCGGCCCTGTGTCAATACATGCAGCGTCACCATCCGGTGGCCTGGGAGAAATGTGGCTCAGATGTGGTGGTCCATCCTGCCGCCGCAGCGACAGCAGCAGCAGTGCCCAGTGGCACGCGTGCCATTGCAGCCAGTCAAGGCTCCACCACCTCGGCAGAAGGGAGCTGTTTCTCTTTGCCATCATCTCCCGGTCCAGATGCTCCTGCTCCTCGCTACTCATGGCGCCAGCAGTCGTTCAACGAGGCGATTGCAAATAGACAACAGTATGCGTCCAACCATCCTAAGGTGCAGAAGCTGACCGTGCTCCTGTCCAAGTTGTTGGTACTGCAGTCCCTCCCTTTCCAAATGGTGGACTAGAGAACTAATGGCTTGTGCCGAGCCGAGATGGAGAGTTCCAAGCCGTAATTTATTTTCCAAAAAGGCAGTACCAGCACTTCTTAAATATGTAGAACAGAAGGTGGGCCAGTCCTTGTGCTTATCGGTTTGTTCCAAGGTGCATGGCAGCACGGACGTCTGGAGCTGTAACTACGGTCAGGGCCAGTACATGTCCTTTACGGCCCACCGGGTGAATGTGCTTCCTGCCCAGCCACACCAACAACTTGGACAGGAGATGCCACTTTCTCCTCCATGTTGTCAAACTGCTGCTCTTGCGCCAATGTTCGCCTCCTCCTCCTCCACCATCACCATCATCTCAGCCTCCACAAGTACTGCTCCATCATACCACATGTGGTGTCACGCAGTTCTACACCTGGCTTGCCTCGGCGAACGAAGTCACACAGGGGAGGAACTGCTCCGCGTCATGCAGCAAGAAATCGATGTGTGGCTTTCTCCGCGCCAACTGCAAATCAGAACCATGGTGACGGACAATGGGAGGAACATGGTGTCCATGCTGCACCGAGGAGGGATGATCCATGCACCCTGCAGGGAGCATGTGTTCGATCTGGTTGTGAAAAGGTTCCTGAAGTCTTCCACCGATCTTCAAAAGATTCTAAAAATGGCCATCAAACTGTGCATGCACTTCATCCATTCCTACAAAGCCCGGAACACCCTTCTCGAGTTGCAGTGGCAGAACGGCCTCCCCCAACACACTCTGATATGCAATGTTTCCACTCGTTGGAATTCCAGCCTGCACATGTTGGACCAACTGTATGAACCGAGAAAGGCCATTAACGATTTTTTGATGATCCAGGCGGACAGGAGTACTCCCCTGTGTAACTTTGATGTCAACCATTGGCAGCTCATGCGTGACACCTGCCATTTGCTGAGGCAATTTGAGGAGGCCACGTTATTTGTCAGGCGCCAGGACTACGGGATGAATAACGTCATTCCACTGCTTCATGTCCTGGAACAGATGCTGAAAAATCTGTCTGGGCAGGGGACTGGAGATGTGGCGACTACAGCTCGCGGCCACATGAGTCCGCTGGGGACTGAACTGGAGGAGGAGGAGGACATTGGAGCAGAAGCATTGTCTGGTGAAATGAGTGGAGGAGCAGGAGCAGCTGGAGGAGGTAGATGGAGATGAGGAAGACGAGGCAGATGACCCGCAAGCACCGTGGCAGTATACAGTGGAGATGGAGGCAGGGAGCCCCTCGGAGTCACTTGTGCAGATGGCCCGCAGCATGCTGATTTGCCTGGCTAGTGACAGCCGAATTGTCACCATCCGGCAGAGGGATGACTTCTGGCTCTCCACCCTATTGGACCCTCGCTACCGGTCCAAAATGGGAGCCTTTTTCCCAGCTGCTGAGAGGGAGGACAAACTCAAATAGTATCGGGAAATCCTCCGTAGTCAGTTGGCCGCTGCCTATGTGCGGCATCGTCCCTCCTCTAAAAGGTCTGACCAGGGGGTTCTTCAGCGCTCACGTACTACTGCCGTGGCTGCTGAAGGAAGGTGGGGGGGTAGGAGCAGTACCAGCTCCATCAGCAGCAACCTAAGTCTGGAGTCACTGATGAGCAGCTTCCTTCACCCGCCTAGTGAGGAGGGCAGTCGCCAGCAGCAGCAGCAGCAGCAGAACCTGGAGCAGACCCTGAACCAACAGGTGGTGGCCTACTTGGAAAGCACTCTGCCACTCCTGTTAGAAGATCCGCTGGACTACTGGGCAGCCAAACTGGATGTGTGGCCGCAACTTGCCGAGTTTGCAGTGGAGAAGCCGTCCTGCACGGCCAGTAGTGTGGCAACAGATCGGGTGTTCAGTGCGACGGGGGCCATCGTTACCCCAACGAGAACCCGCTTTTCCAAGGGAAATGTGGAACCACTGACGTTTGTCAAGATTAATCATGCGTGGATCGGCCAGGATTTCAACACACCAATGACTTAGGCGTCAGATTACATCAGCCATCACGCCTCACCCAAACTTTGAGAAATGAGTCTGGATTCAAACTACCTGCCTCAGCCACTATTCTGATGCCGCCACCCATCTGATGCCACACATCTGCTAACAGTTTCTCCATCTGCCACCAACCATCTTTACCAGGGACTGGTATTGCCACCCACCTCCACACTGTGTCATTGTGCCACTCTATGACCTCATGCTGCTGCTGCTGTTGCTTTTGCCGTGACATCCACACTGTGTCATTGTGCCACTCTCTGACCTCATTCTGCTGCTGCTGATGATGCACCTTCCGTTATCACCACACTCTGTCATAGAGCCACTCTGAGGCCTACTCATGTTTTTGCCACAGCACGAAGGTCATAGTGCAACTGTATGTCAACTTGCTGCTGCTGTGGCTGCTGCCGTGACCTACACACCCTGTCATTGTGCCACTCTCTGACCTCATGTTGTTGCTCCTGCCGTGACCTCCACACTCTGTCATTGTGCCAATCTGTGGCCTACTCCTGTTTTTGCCACCTCCAGAATGTCATTGTGCCACTGTCTGACCTCATGCTGCTGCTGTGGCTGCTGCCGTAACCTACACACTGTGTCATTGTGCCACTCTGTGGCCTACTCCTCTTTTTGCCACCTCAAGAATGTCATTGTGCCGCTCTCTGACCTCATGCTGCTGTGGCTGCTGCCGTCACCTCCACACTCTGTCACTGATGTTGCCACCTGAGCCCTCAGCTTGTTTTTTTCCAGCTTTCGCTGCCACAACTTTATAAGGCTTCATTCCCGATTCAGTTTTTTTGGTCAGTTTTGCCCTCTTAAGTGCCCAGGGAATTTTATAGTGAAGTGGATCTAAGAGCAGCGGCAGTCATATGCGTGTCATACTAAAACACAACATTGTATGAAGACCAAACCAAGCTCCCTCTGCATATTTATGCATGGCACAACGTTCTACAGCATGCTACAGGCTCTGTGCAGCCTGTAAATAGCTGTTTTTAACACTCCAAAGTAATTGGGACCAAACCGAATTTTGTCGGAAAATTCGGCGAAGTCACCAAATCGAATTTTTGAGAAATTCGCCAATCTCTAATAATTTCTTACTGCAATTTTTATTGTCAGTTCCCAAAAGGTCCTTTTGCTGGTTTTGCGGTGAGGAGACTGTAAAAGACACCAATTGTACACGGTGTCATGAAAAAACCTTATTCCATTTACTCACTTCATCTTTAAAATTTTTCACACTGTCAATGGTTTTGGGGTCATGGTGCTGTGAGATACAGCTATAATCAAGGTCCTTTGGAACAGAAATGTGGCTTCTAAGTGGCATTTCTCCCTCACAATTTTTAACAGTGGCTGAGAAGTCATTTTTATAATTTTTTGGGTCATGCTGCTATGAAATACAGCTATACTACAGATCCTATTTTGAAAAATTTGGTTTCTAACAGACATTTGTTCTTCAAAATTGTTAAGGGTGGCCAAAGGGTCATGTTTTGAATTTTTGGGGATATGTTGCTGTGAAATACAGCTATACTACAGGTCCTATTATAAAAAATGTGGTTTCTAACAGACATTTGTTCGTCACAATTGTCAACAGTGGCTAAAGGGTCATGTTTTGAATTTTATGGGGCATGGTGCTTTAAAAAACAAGAATCGGTAGGACACTGTTAATGGACACATATTGCAAAATGACTTGTTTTTGCAAAATCTTTAACATAGCTAGCAATCCCCATAGTGAGACAACCCATTTAATACAATTAAAAAAAGAGAAACAAAGACGTGGTGGGATTCCATCCTATTTTAAAAATGTGTTTTCTAGAATTAAACTACTATAAAACTTGCATGTACACAATAGCTGACACAAATATTCCTCTGATTTGTACAAGGGAGGTACAGGAAGACTTGAACAGATGTAGGTTATTCAGAGGACATAGAGTATGGAGCACATTCGCCACCCCAAGAACAGAGACAATTTCCTCCAACACATTGAGTAAAACAAGAAAAAGAAAGCCAAGAGAAAGGGCACCTGGGTGGAACCACCAGCATTTCCAAGTGAAGCTCAATTGGTCCGCACTCATACGGAGGGGCAAGCGCTCTCGTAGAGGCAGAAATGTCTCAAGCGCTACCCAGGTCTTGACTGTGTACTGAGGAAGGCTGTAGGTCTTAGCTCTCACTTCCGCTTCCGCACTCTGCATCAAGCACAACTGTTTTCGTTGCTGCGTCATAAGGGCATTTTTGCCGTGTTAATAGATGACGGACGCAAGCCCTGTAGTATAGCTGTGAGAACCGCACCCACTGTTACTCTGGCCCTGCTAGCTGAACCTACGTGTTAATAGATGACGAACACCAGCCCTGGCTCTCACCGCACCCACTGTAACTCCGGCTCTGCTAGCTGAACTTGCATATTAATAGATGACGAACACCGGTCCTGGCTCTCACCGCACCCACTGTAACTCCGGCCCTACTAGCTGAACCTGCGTGATCCACGTTTACAGCCTCTCCTGCCTTGATCAGTAATTTCCTACAACACACTAGACAGTATAATGAAGGATTTTCAGACAGGCCTCGTTGACCTACTGGGGACATCTGTTTCGTTTGTTTCACATTCTAATGTCACGGTGGAACAATGTCACCAGTAGAATGGCAAGTACCTCTAGCCACAGCAGTATTGGAAAACTAGTTGTTTTTAATATAGTTTATTTCTTATTGCGAAATTTTCTGCTGATGGTCCACAAGGGCACCTGTGCGGGTTTTTGGGTCATGCTGCGTTACAGGATATGGATAGTCAATGTCCATTTCACTAAAATGGTGGTTCAAAGACTCCTTTATCCGGCACTTTTTAATCTGTGGGTCAGACAAGTTTAAGGGTCATGCTGCGGTCCAGGACAAGCAGAGTCAATGTCCAGTTCAACTAATATGGTGGTTCAAAGACTCCTTTTTCAGGCACTTTTTAATCTGTGGGTCATTTGATTTAAGAGTCATGCTGCGGTCCAGGACAGGGATTGTAAAAGTCCTGTTCAACTAAAATGGTGGTTCAAAGACTCCTTTTTTTGGCACTTTTTAATCTGTGGGTCATGTAGATTTAAGGATCATGCTGTGGTCCAGGACAGGGATAGGGAATAGTCTGTGACTTTTTTTCTGTGACTCTTGTTACCTTATTGTCTTACCTAAGATGTAGCACGTATCCAGTTTCCTGGTGTGGATGTTAATTTCAGCTTCTCCACCCCTGTTTGGGTGTAAGAATGAAGGTGTTGTTCCTCTCCCATAGATTTTAATGGTCATCGTCGATAATCTGTTATTGACTATCGGCATTGTAGTTGACGATATCAACTATCGATCCGATAATGATAGCTGACACAATCGCTCATCACTACTTGTAGGTACTTAGGTAGTTTACTATATATGATGCTAATGATGGCCTGCATCCAGGGGGCTGTGTCTCAATGACTGGGTACACATAAATACAGAAACAGGGGACTGTGACGGGAGACCTTCAAGTTTCAACAGTCCAGCTATGGGCTCTTTCTTAAATCTGTGTCCCACAGACTTACTTGAGAACTGTGTATTGATCCCAGGCGTATGGATGAACAGGTCTGTAGTATTTGGTAATAGCAGACTGGGGATTCAGAGGAAAATGCTCTCTGCGAAAGTACTTGATTGTAGGAAAAGAGGTATTCAGTAATACAGCATAAGATGCTAAGACTTCTCTTGGTAATGCTGGAGGAAATGGTATGTTTTACAGCTACCACACTGAGTTGTATTCAGCCCCTGTGCTAATAGCACACTCTCCTGCCCCAAGCCAACGGTTTTAACTGAACCTCTACTCCAGGTCCAAACCGGAGAGCCTGATTGGTTCTAAAGGTCACATGATTATAACGGACATTCCTCTACATTTAAGACACATTCATAATGACTCGACAAATACAGGGATCTATGGGAAATGTAGTTTTGTAAAGCATCCACAAGATGGCCATGATATGCAAACTCCATGTATATGTGTGCTGGCTTTCATAAAATAGAGAAAGAGATGGGGAGATATCTCGTATGTAACTGTGAACATTACTACGGCCTGCAAGGACTATTAAAGGGAAAGGGACGAGCAGTACTGGGACATTACAGGTGTGCTCACTTTTTTGCCAGCAGTTTAGACATTGATGGCTGTGTATTGAGTTATTTTGAGTGCACACCAAATTTATACTGTTATACAAGCTGTACACTGAATACCTTACATTGTATCAAAGTGTTATATCTTCAGTGTTGTGCCATGAAAAGATATATTTTCAAAAATGTGAGGGGTGTACTCACTTTTGACAGATGCTGTATATGCATTACATAATTCATCAATACAAAGATTGCTCTGAATGAGGGAAACATTTTAAAGCCAGATTAATGTTTGCAAATGCACATAGAAACAAAGATCTATATTTTTGGAGACATGGCCTGTGGTCTGACGAAACTAGAATTGAACCATTTGGCCATCATGATCATCGTTACATTTGGAGGAAAAAGGGAGAAGCTTGGAAGCCTAAGAACACCATCCCAACTGTGAAACACGGGGGTGGTAGTATTATGTTGTGGGTTGTTTTGCTACAGGAGGGACTTGTGCACTTCACAAAATAGATGGCATCATGAGTAAAGAAGATTATGTGGAAATACTGAAGCAACATCTCAAGACATCAGCTAGGAATTAAAGCATGTGCGGAAATGGGAAACCAAGTAAATGTTTTGGAGTGGCCTCACAAAGCCCTGATTTCAATCCTATTGAAAATTTATGGGAAAAGCTGAGAAGGCAGCTGCGAGCAAGGTGACCTACAAACATGGATTAGTTACACCAGTTCTGTCACGAGGAATGGGCCAAAATACCTACCAACTATTGTATGAAGCTTGTGGAAAGATATCCAAAACGTTTGAAAAATTCTTGCTCTCTTATTATTCTGGAATTTGACAAATATAAATTATATTACTGATAGTGAGAAAAACATGCATATGTGTCTTTTTATATAGTGTATGGAAACTTCTGGTTTCAACTTTGTGTATGTATGTGTGTGTATAATGTATATATATATATATATATATATATATATATATATATATATATATATATACACACACATACAGTATATCAAAATAACGATTTGTGACCAAGGACTGTAACTATCAACAGGCTACAATCCACAATAAACAATACAGCAATATGGAGAATGGAAATAATTAATAATGAACAACATATCAAAAATAGAGCTCATACTGCAGCTTCAGTTCTCAGGTAACCAGCTGTAGCTTAGATCATGCTCCGGACACCGTAGGCTGAAACCGGCCCAAAGGCAAATATTCTTTCATTCCAAAAAGGAAAGATTTTTCAGCGGGATCAAATAATAGCTACTTTATTAGAGAATAAATCCACCACAAGAGAGTGAGGCATAGATGCCCTGCTTATGCGTTTTGGACAAAGTCCTTGCTCACAGCTAATGACACGGTAGGAAGCTCATGGTTAAAAACAAAGTAAAACTAATGAGAAGCCTCTGATGCATCATAATATAATCCTTACTAGGACAGAATAGTGAAATGTAAAGAAAACATAGGAAAACAACAGCATTAAATAAATACAATATAAATAATTTTTAAAATTCAAATCATGGGGCTAATATCCATAAGCCTTCCCTCATTCTAACGTTTTTAGTCCAGTCCCCTCAACGTACTGGGAAATTAACTCGCTCTATGCCGGTAAGGTCCTATATATGGGGATTACTCTGTAATCCCACTACATAGACTGCTGCTGCCACCGGCCTGTAACAGCAGGGAATCTAGCCAGCACTATTCCCTGCTGTTTAACTCCGTGACTGTGGTGTCTAAATGAATGATCCATTAACATAGTTGCTGGAAAACTTGTGAAAACTTCCATAGCCACCATATCTGCCGTTGTATCACTTCCATAAGGCTGGGTTCACACGGGTTATTTGCGGGGCGTAATTACGCCCCGCAATTACGCTGTGTGGACGGGGGCGTGGCGGGAGCGGGGGGCCGGCACCTCGCCGGCCTATAGACTTTCATTACCAGCGGCGCATATACGCCGCTAGAAAATGATATGTCACTTATCTCCCCCGCGGCGGATTCGCCGAGCAGGGAGAGGAGACGTAATCATAGTTCTCTATGAGAACTGTGGAGTATCATAATGACTGGGACGTATTCCTGCCGTAATTTGCGCACTCCGGCGCGTAGTTACGGACTGAAATACGTCCAATTTTAAGCCGTGTGAACATACACTAAGGGTGTGCAGATGATCATGCCATCTAGTGGTCATATATCCTATGGGACCTTGAAGTAAATGTGAAAAAAAAAGTTTTAAAAATTCAAAATCACCCCCCTTTAGCCATTTTACTTAATAATAAAAAAAAGATAAACATAATTGGCATCTTCAAGTCTGCAAAGGTCAGATCTACTAAAATTTAACATAATTTTTCCCATACACTGAACACTGTATAAGAAAAAAAATTGCTTTTTTTGGTTATTTCACGTCCCCTAAAAATTGGATTACAAAGTGATCGAAAAGTAGTACCAATAAAAGAGAAAAAACAAAAACGAGACAGCGCTCCCTAGCGCAACATTGTGACTTTTGAATAAAAACCACTAGTACTTATTTTAAGCACTAACCTTCTAGTGTTGTGCAAAGGAAGGCACAACACTTTTTTAAGCATCCAAATATTTGGAACCGAAGAACCACAGTCGTGCGCAGCCATCTGTTCGTTTTGCCCCGTACGCCCGATGCACGGCGTCAGGGTAGTAGCGATCCAAAAGGTGTGAAATTTTTTTCCAGTTTGCCCAGAAAAAAACTTCTTTAAATGGACTGTAAGGACTGCGCTGGACATCTTTTTAGTTGAAGATTTATTATAAATAGCAATTGGAATACGCGTTTCGTGTGTAGACCACACTTCCTCAGTTTCATACACAATGTGCTAGACTCATGGGGTTAAATACAAAAAACTGCCAGGTCTGCACATGTCAAACAAGGGTCAAAGGTTAAGGGAACAATCAGGTAAAAGTATAAAAATTTAATAAAAATAAAATAGATTATGTATAAATCACATTTACAAATTGTACATCCACATACAAATACCATATCATTTTAAAAGTATTACAAGAAGAATTATTATAAAAAGGGAAAAAACTTACTTTATTTAAAAACAAACAAACAAGAATACTTTATTTAAAAAAAAAAAGGTTGAAGTGACTAGATGTAACCATTATAGGCTGCTGGATTTGTTTAGGGTCTATCACTAAGGGCTAGTTCACACGTTAAAGCCGACGTAATTGCGGGACGGATTTCGCTCCTCAATTACGCCGACTGCCGTGCAGCGGGGGCGGGGGAGGGGGGCGGCAGCTCGCTAGCCCCATAGACACTCATTATTCACAGCGCGTACATGCCGTAAATAATGTGCATGTCACTTTCTCCCCCATCGGCGTATTCGCCGAGCGGGTAGAAGAGACGGAATCCACAGTTCTCTATGAGAACTGTGGCTTACCATATTGACTGGGATGGATTCCAGCCGTACTGCAGCGCAAATACGGCGCGCAGTACGGCTGGAATCAGTCCCAGAATAAGCCGTGTTAACGGCCCCTAAGGGTTATCAAGGTGCTATTTTGAACTTCGGATTTAGTATTTATATTATGAATGGAGAAGAGAAAAGGAGTGTCAAACATGACGAAACTTTTAAATATGTTTCCCATTGATGGTCTCCTGTAATAGTGATTACCATTGCCCTCAGTTTAAGAGGATATGAGGTCTAGAGGTACGATAAAAAGGTATAAAGTGTTTTGTACTCTCAGACGTTGTACACATACATATGTATGTGAAAAGAAACTATGATTTAGGATTGAATGTGCTTTGACATGAATAAATAAAAGAAGAAAATTTTTTTTATATATATATATATATATATATATATATATATATATATATACTTATATATATATACACATATACATACAAATTCATACACATAAACCATACACAATAAAATAAATAAATACATTTAAAAAAGAAAATATGGCAAAAAAGTATATGCTAAAAAAATATACGCCAAGAAAATATATGCCAAAAAAGAATATGCCAAAAAAACAAAAAAAAAGCCCATGCAACACTGACCAATTGGTGGCAGTCGAGGGCTCCACAAGTAAAGTGCCAAGTAATGCCAATTCCACATCAGACACAGAGCCCCAGGGGGCTCTTAGTCAACTATTAGCCGAAAACCCTGGGATTATAGACAACACAAAACCAGGGTCTACAGGAGTAGTCCCTTTTTTAGGCACAGGTCCCCTATACAATTCACACAACCATACTCCCAATTTCAAAACCAAACCGATCAACACATATTTCCCCCCCCAATCGAAAAAGAAAAATCACAGAAGGGGAACGAGAGGAGGCCAGTGCACAAAACATTTGTACAAAAAAAGGGAAAACATCATCTCTCCAAAAAAAAGCCCCATTTTTAACATCTCTTAATACAAATTAAATGAGTATGAAAAATCAGTGTTAAGCAAAGGACTGTCATATTGCCCAACAGCACCTGCCGACCCCTTTGAGCTTTTTATTGACTTCCAGCATTTCATCCGAAAACTAACACTAAAAAGACATTTTGAGATAAATAAACATAAGAATAAAATCCCAAACACTGACAATTCCCTACCAAGAGTAGGGAAAATAATCGATATTCCAAAAAAGTCCAAGTTTTACCCGGTATACCATCAAGGTCACTATTTACAAACCTTTTCAGAATTGGTAGCAGTAGATTTTAGGGATATTGAAAATAAAAATAATCCTATTTCCTCTAAAAAAAATAAGCACAAAAAGGAGGAATAATCCTAGTGAGATCTCCAAAAATCTGTCTAAAAAGGAATATATGGCCCTCGTATCCCTCAAAAAGAATGATGAAATCGTGATTAGAGCAGCCGATAAGGGAGATGGTATGGTACTGATGAATTATGATTATTACCACAACGAGTCCCTCAATATACTTTCCGATCTTGATTACTATACAGAAGTCACTGGAGACCCTTTTGTGGAGTCCAACAAGAATCTATATACATTGTTATCAGAATCTGTAGAAAGTGGGGCAATTACCAAGTATGAGAAACAATTCATCTTCATTCCAGTCCCCCAAAAAAGCTGCTTTTATCAAATCCCCAAGATACATAAAAATGCAGCGCAGCCTCCAGGACGTCCCATTATCTCTGGGATCGATAGCTCGACTAGTAGGTTATCCCAATACCTGGACTTTTACCTACAGACATAAGTTAATGAACTCAGAAGTTTTTTGAGAGATTCAGATAATCTTATTAAAAACCTCATCTCCACACACTTTAACCAAGAATTTATCTTCATCACCATGGATGTCACAGCCCTATATTCAAATATTGACCATAACCTAGGGCTAACATGTGTGAATAAATATCTTCTTAAAGATCAGTATCTAACTTCCGCACAGAGGGAATTTTTTTCTAAAAGGGTTATTCTTTATTTTGAATAACATGGCTTCACCTACAATACTCGTGCCTACAGATAAACTAAGGGTACAGCAATAGGGACAAAGATTGGCACCATCATTCGCTAACTTGTTCATGGGGGATTTTGAGGATACACATATCTATTCTAGCACATTTTTTGAAAAAGTTGTCATCCATAAGAGATATGTCGATGATCTCTTCATGATCTGGAGAGGCACAGAGAAGGAGGCCCAACAGTTTATTAAGGAGATCAATCATAACTCATGTGGAATCTCCCTCACCATCAGTATGAACGAAATTGACTTTCTAGATTTGGTCATAAAAAAAAGATCAACACTACGTTACTACTACTTTTTTTAAGACGGTAGATGCAAATAGTTTTCTTGACTTCTGGAGCTGTCACTTACATAGATGGAAAACGAATGTACCTTACGGACAACTAAGACGCATTCGAAAGAATTGCACTTAAGATGCGGATTTTATGACACACTCTTCCACGATAGCTGAAAGACTTCGAGAAAAACATTATCCAGAAAAACTAATTAGGGAATCTACCATAAGAGCAGGAGCCTTGTCCCAAGAAGAATGTATAAAAAAAGTTAAAAAAAAATCCTCAGGAGGAGCAGGCCTCCACCTCTGTTACCACTGAAAATACAGCAAAGAATAAAATTACTTATAATAAGACAAATTTCATTACCCGATTTAACACATCCCATCAACAGATGAAATAAATTGGCCTATTATAGAAATGGATCCATATTTAAAAGAACATCTCACACAAAATCCCTCACTCATTTTCAGAAGGGCAACCACAATAAAACAGATTGTGGCCCCAAGTAACATCAGACAGCATCAGCGAAAAAATACCAAATTATCAAAGATGTCTGAAGTTGGATGTCTTAAATGCCATGGGAATAGAGGCATGACATGTCCACTGTTTGGAAAGGGTGGTAAAAATTTCATATCACACACAAATGGCCAGTACTACGACATTAAACATCCCCTCAACTGTAATAGTAGTTATGTAACATGTACTTGTGGGAAACAATATATTGGGTGACCAACCAACAAGTGCATAATCGTATGAATGGACATTGCATGAACATAAGAAAAAGATATATGTTTCATGGATTATCAAGGCACATAACTGAAACACACGATAGGGATCATAAGACACTCAAACTCATTCTCATTGATCATATTCCAGAACATATCAATAATAGGTTTGAAGCCCTCCAAAAGAGAGAGGCTTTCTGGATTTACCAGTTGCAGACCCTACCACCTATGGGTCTCAATGAGGTTACAGAACTTATACAATAAACATTCTAACAAACATCTCTTAGGATATTATAAGCTGCGCCTCTCCTGAAAATTCATCTCATTCTGAAATTGGTAATATAATCTTCCATTTATAAAACCAATAGGAATGTTCCATTGTAAAACATATAATTTTCCTCCTCCCATACCAACACATATTTTCTAATAATTAATTAATTAATTTATTTATATATTTACTTTTTTTTTTGCATATTTTTTTTGCATATATTTTTTGGTGTATATTTTTTTGCCATATTTTTTTTAAACTATTTTTTTTTGCCATATACTTTTTTGGCATTTTTTTTTTTACATTTATTTATTTTATTGTGTATGGTTTATGTGTATGTATGTGTATGTATATATGTATGTGTGTGTATATAT
This sequence comes from Phyllomedusa bahiana, assembly GCA_025379985.1. Taxonomy (NCBI): domain Eukaryota; kingdom Metazoa; phylum Chordata; class Amphibia; order Anura; family Hylidae; genus Phyllomedusa; species Phyllomedusa bahiana. Next base: position 54,002 of record JAODAL010024962.1, read on the forward strand.
ATAAGTATATATATATATATATATAATATAATATATATATATATTATATATATATATATATAATATAATGTATATATATATGTATATGTGTATAAATATATATATATTTTTTTTCTTCTTTTATTTATTCATGTCAAAGCACATCCTAAATCATAGTTTCTTTTCACATACATATGTGTGTACAACATCTGAGATTACAGAACACTTTATACCTTTTTATCGTACCTCTAGACCTCATAGGGGCCGTTTACACAGCAGTGGACAAATACCGGCCGGTTTGCCGGCCGGTATTTGTCCGGTTTTGCAGCCGTCTCCACGGCCGTGGGGGGGGCGGCTTTTCTCCGCGATGAGCAGAGAACAGCCCTCCCCCCTTCCATTGAGATGCACATGTACCTGGGGACTGCACAGGTTTTCCATAGAGCACAATTGTGCTAATTTTCGGCTGGTTTTTCAGGCGGTCTGAAAAACCGCAAACCGGCTGAAAAACCGGCCGAAAACCCGTGTAGTGGGGACATGCCCATATCCTCTAAAACTGAGGGCAATGGTAATCACTGTTACAGGAGACCATCAATGGGAAACATATTTAAAAGTTTATAAGTAGTGATGAGCGATTGTGTCAACTATCGTTATCGGATCGATAGTCGATATTGGCAATTATCATGCCGATAGCCGATAACAGATTATCGCCGATGACCATTAAAATCTATGGGAGAGGAACAACAGCTTCATTCTTACACCCAAACAGGGGAGGAGAAGCTGGAATTAACATCCACAACAGTAAACTGGATACGTGCTACATCTTAGGCAAGACAATTAGGCAACAAGAGTCACAGAAAAAAAGTCACAGACTATTCACTATCCCTGTCCTGTACCACAGCATGACCCTTAAACCTGCATGACCCACAAATTAAAAAGTGCCAGAAGGCAGTATTATTTGAACCATCATTTTAGTTGAACTGGACATTGACTATCCCTGTCCTGTACCACAGCATGACCCTCAAACCTGCATGACCCACAGATTAAAAAGTGCCGGAAAAAGGAGTCTTTGAACCACCATTTTAGTTGAATAGGACATTGACTATCCCTGTCCTTGACCGCAGCATGACCCTTAAACCTTAAACCTTAAAAAGTGCTGGAAAAAAGAGTCTGTAAATGTTATATGGATTAATATGGCGGCTTTCGTAGCACTGACAACAGGCGTAATTTACTATAAAATATGTATAAAACAATATGCGTACAACTGAGCTCTATGGACCAAACAGACGCACAGACTGCAATAAGAGTATTTAAATGTTATATGGATTGATATGGTATTTCTATGTGCATGTACAATTTGTAAATGTGATTTATACATAATCTATTTATTTTTATTTTATTTATTTTTACACACGAAAAGCGTATTCCAATTGCTACTTGTAATAAATCTTCAACTAAAAAGACGTCCAGCGCAGTCATTACAGTCCATTTAAAGAAGTTTTTTTCTGGGCAAACTGGAGAAAATCTTCACAACTTTTTGATTAGTACCAATAAAAAGCACTCTTCAGCTCACAGAAAAATGCATCAATAGGTGAGAGTACAAAAAATAGTTATTGTGTCAGAAAATTGCGCTGTGATGCCAATTTAAGAAATAGAAAAGGTTTAGATTTTTTTTTACAGTAAGGCTATGTTCACACGGTGTATTTGCAAGGCGTAATTACGCCCCGCAATTACGCCGTGTGGACAGGGGCGGGCGCGGGGGCGCTTGCGGGGGGCCGGCATCTCACCGGCCCATAGACATTCATTACCAGCGGCGCGTATACGCCGCTGGTAATTCACATGTCACTTATCTCCCCCCTCGCCATATTCGCCAAGCAGGGAGAGGAGACGTAATCCATAGTTCTCTATGAGAACTGTGGATTACCATAATGACTGGGACGTATTCCAGCCGTAATTTGCGCACTCTGGCGCGTAATTACGGACTGAAATACCTCCATTTTTAAGCCGTGTAAACATAGCCTAATAAAACATAAAAAAGCTACATAGTTGGTGTGGCCAGAATTGTGTCAACCTGCAGAATACAGATAACATATATCAGCCAACATAACATATCATTTACTGTATACCGAAGAGTGAACGCCATAAAACAGGTCCATGTGCACTCGCCAATTATCACCATCTTTTGCTAGATTTTGAGCAATTGCAATGAGAATTTGTCAGTGTTTTAGAAGAGTGAAGAAATCAGGCGATACCTTTTAGAGGCTAACTGAGTATATTTGATGGTGAGCTTTCGAGAGTACTAGCTCCCTTCTTCAGACAGTGTTATACAACAAACTGAAAATACACAGACTTTTTTATACACAAAAGACATGGATCTTCAAACGATCTTAGAATTCTTAAAAATAACAAAATGCAATATAGGTAGAGCAGTTATTTACAACAGGTCAAGAAATAAACAGTCTGGAAACTTGTGAGGCGTGACAGGAGTGATCAGTAATTATTTCTCTTATCTCTATATGCAATCAGGGGAGATTTGTTGCTCTCACAGTTCACACATAGTTTGACATGAAGCTGGCATGAATATTTAACCCATCTTGCAGAGTTTTAAATTTTTGCATTTTATATTCCCATTCCTTCCTCTCCCTCTGAGTCTTAAAATTTCCCATTAAGATTGTAACCTGTAAATCTTCCATGGAGTGATTTTCTCCAGAGAAATGCTGTTATTATTATTTAGAGTGATCAATGATAAAACTATAATTTGTCATTAACTGTAATTTGTATAAATCAGTGTTAACGCCGACATCTTGGATAAATGTAAGTGCCACTTGTGGTGACATTTACACTTGGCATTTGTGTCTTGCCCAGTCAGGTCCTGGTGTCCAGTGCCATAAACCATTTCCTAGAATAAAGCTAATCGGTGATTGGACAGAAAAAGAGGGGCTTGGCCGTTTTAACCAGTAAGGAAACGAGCTACTCGAGACACATGAGGGAGAGGAGCTCCCTCTCTGGTTAAAACGAGAAGGGGCTCGGCAGAGAGAGCCAATCAGGCCCCCAGCTACTGTCTCCACTATATTATATGGGAAGAGTAGCTCTATGTGATAGGCGCTTTATGGAACTTAGGCGCCTAACATGTATAAAGGCTATAGATAGGCTGGAAATAAAAGAAAAGTCATTAGAATAGCATGAATAGAAACTATGGTACTCATCTTGCTTGGAGGACCACAGGTCCCAGCAAGACCTGTGCTATGCTGGCTCTTGCTGTATGTAGAATAATGGATGAGAGCAGCAAAAAATAAATTTATATTTTTTTATTTATTTATTTATCAGGCCCTGAGCTACATGGTGCTTAAAATGGTTTTTATTCAAATAAAAACAATGTCAATAAAAGAGCATAAACCTTTTACACCTATTTTACACCAGCACTACATCATGAAAACGTGATATTGTAAAGACCGGGAAAGATCATACATTTAAAATACAGACTGAGCTCTGATTGGACAAGTTATTCCTGCAATCGCTACTTGAGTGAAAAGGAACCATTATTTCCTATGGGAGTTTACCAAGGTGGTAAAATTCAAAAGCCATCACCTAGAATAAAGCTAATCGGTGATTGGACAGAAAAAGAGGGGCTTGGCCATTTTAACCAATGAGGAAACGGGCTACTCGAGACACATTGGGCGACATATATGAACGGGGCTGCGCCTGATATCTGGCATCTCTTCAGCCTGATATCAGGCGCAGCCACGTTCATACATGTTTAAATTTCCCAGGGAGGCGGAGCGCCATAGAAGTTTAGCAGAGCTACATATTTATAGCTTCGCTACGGCATTTCTAGGCACATTACTGCTAGAACAGGTAGACCACTTTCAAAGTGGTGTACCTGAGCCAGAAGTGTCGTACAAGTGCTAGAATGCGCATGATTTATGACCCGCTGTAGAGCAGGTTCATAAATCAGGCACATTCTATGCCATTAATATGCGCATGAGATTTGGCATTTAAACGCCAAATTTCATGCTTGTCGCCCATAATATGCTATGGGAGAATTTCAGCCAATCAGGATACGAGCTACTCGCTCCACTATATTCTATGGGGATATTTATTAGATCCCTATTAGTTAAGAAAGACAGGGAAATTCGTATCAACCAATAAAAAATGGAGCAACAAAAACTAAATAGATAGATATAGGTCCTCACAGGCAGGCATATAGATATTTATAGGTCCCCCAGGGGCAGGTATATAGATATAAATATATGTATAAAAGAAAAAAGGAAAAACAAGGGGGCGCACAGATGGTGAAGTACGTTTGGTAGAACGTATACAGTTGAGTATTTGATCTACTCAGCAATTTGAGTTGCGCACTTAGTGTAGAGGCACAACTCTCACCCCTGAGGAAGCGTTTGATAAACGCGAAACGCGTCGGGTTTTACTTGCTTTTAAATTGTTTTAGATTGGCTGAGGTTATCGCCCTAGCCTTTTTAGAATAATAAAGTAATTTTCTGGATCTCCCTGCCTGCATCATTGGCATTCCTGGATACACATGTGCGACGGTTCCACCATCTTCTTTTTCCTCTACTATAAATATATGTAGATATAAATAAAAAAACAATGTCACTAAAAGAGCATAGACCTTTTACACCTATTTTACACCGGCGCTCCATTGGGAGACGTGTTATAAGAAAAAAACAGGAAAACCCATACATTTAAAAATGAGGCAGAGCTCTCATTGGTCCATTTCATCCTCCAATCACTACTCGAGCGACGTGGAACCATTACTCTCTATGGAAATCTCGACAATCAGAAATAAGGCGGTATAATTCAAAAAACATCGCTTAGAATAAAGCTTTTCATGATTGGACAGAAATACAGAGGCTGGACCTTTATTTTTGCTGCTCTCACCCTTTATGCTACATATATCAAGAGCCAGGACACCACAGGTCTTGCTGAGACCTGTGGTGCACCAAGCAAGATCAGTACCATAGTTTCTATTCACTGACATGCTATTCTAAGGACTTTTCCCTTATTTCCAGCCTATCTATAGCCTTTATACATGTGTGGCGCGTTACTAATGCGCCTAAGTTTCGTAATGTGCCTAACAGAGCGACTCTTCCCATAGAATACAGTGGAGACAGTAGCTCGGGGCCTGATTGGCTCTTCCAGCCGAGCCCCCTTTCATTTGAACCAATTGGAGGATGAGTTCCTCTCTCCATAGTGTATAATGGAGATTGTAGCTTGATTTGTGATTGGCTCTTCTTGATGCCATAGACCAGACCTGGGCATTGTACGACCTGTGGGTCGCACCTGGTCTGCTAGCGGCCGGGTAGTGCTGAGAGGCCGCGGCGGGCAGTCGGCACTACTATTGTATTGGTGAATTGGGCAGCGATGCATTTCTCATCTCGCAGATGCCTCTACTCGGCCGCACAGCGCAATCACTCTGTGCAGCCGAGGAGCTGCCGGAGGAGGGTCCCGATGCTGGCGGCGTGATCAATAGAGATGGGCAAATCGATTCTAACGAAGTTGAATTAGTTTAGAATTTCAGGAAAACTTCGATTCTGAACGAAGTCGAAGTTTGGGGTGACTTGCA
>JAODAL010024963.1:0-59553 GCA_025379985.1 Phyllomedusa bahiana
GATTTAAAGTACAAAAATCTTATTTAGATTGAGATGGTTGTACCTAAAATAATATCCGGTTCATTTTAGGAAAACTTCCTATTTCCAATATATGGTACTGTATATACTCAAATATAAGTTGAGTTTTTCAGCAATCAGTAAAAGCAATCCTCGGCTTATTCTCGAGTCAACCGTCAGCATCCGGGTGCTGGCGGAGAGCTCTTCAGCTGTATGCGCGTCCTCTGGGAAGAAGACGGAGCACCTCAGAGCAGCGGGGAAGAGAGGTGAATACTTTTGAGTATTTTTTTATTGTTTTGAAACCCTGCCTAGGTGGGACATATACCTGCCTATACATGCCTATGGGGGACATATACTTGCCTATGTCTGCCTATGGGGGACATATATCTGCCCATACCTGCCTATAGGGGACGTATACCTGCCTTTAGGGGACATATAACTGCCTATGGGGGATATTAAACTGTCTAAACCTGCCTATGTAATTTTATTGGTATCCATTTTTATTTTTGAAATTTACCAGTAGCCACTTCATTTTCCAACCTAGGCTTATACTCGAGTCAAAAAGTTTTCCCAGTTTTTTATGGCAAAATTAGGTGCCTCAGCTTATATTCAGGTCGGCTTATACTCGAGTATATATGGTGCATTAATTCGTCTAGTGAATACAGATGATTACAATTTGTGTAACTTGTTTTTTGCTCCTAGGGTACGTCCACATGGCAAGGTTTTCAGGTGGTTTTTCAGATGTTTTTGGATTTGAAAACCGTCTGAAAACTGACTGTCAACTATCCACATAGACTTTGATAGTTTACACTGAATGGATTTTCAGCCAGACAAATTTCTATACCACCGGTGTTCCGAAAAGCTCGGAACATGCACAATCTTCTACACAGTTTTCAGGCGGAAGATGTGTATCTTAATGGTTGAAGGGGACGGGCGAATCTGAAAACTGCGGACAGAACCATCCCTCAAAACCATGCAAAAGATTACAAAATACATGCCAGATTCTTAAGGCAGAATCCAACCGATATTTTGTCTATGCCGTGTGGACCTACCCTTAGGCTAAGTTCACTTCATGATTGTCTTTCCTGTTTTTAGTTTCTAATCAAAAAACATTCTTTTTTCCCCAGGCTAAGTAATTTAAGTTATTGAAGTCTATCCTGTTTTATGTGTTAGGCCTTTAACCATTTTTGTAGTTTATCTTTGGACCATTCTATTTTGCCTTTTATTATGTCTTTTTGAAGTTGAGGTCTCCAGAACTGAACACAATCATCCAGCAGCAGTCTCATTAGAGTTCTATAGAGTGGGATCCCAATCTCCCTCTTTCTGCAGGTCATACCTCTAGCTATGCAGCCAAGGATTTGACGCTACTGTCTGGCCACACGGTTGATTCTTTCTGAAGCAGTCAGACATCAGGATCCCTAAATCTTTACCTTCTGAAGTCCTGTCTAACACAGAATTGCTGATATGATAAACAGATAAGCAGAGGATTAATTTTCCCCCATGTGAATTATTTTACATCTGGAAACACTGAGCTGCAATTTCTATTGTTTTGACCATTTATCCAGATAATTTAAATCAGTCTTCATGTGACAGACACCTCCAGGAGTGTCTGCAGTATTATACAGTTTTGTGTCATCTGGAAACAGGCAAACCCTAACTACCAGACCTCCTTCTATGTCACTTAAAAACATATTGAAAAAAAAAGATCTCAGAACAGATACTTGTGAGCACTACTTGTCAGACTGAAGTTCGTTGGACCCACCAAAAGAAATTATTCTGAGGGCACACCATTTCTCTTTATAGGAAATTAGGATGTCCACATTTCAGGACATTTTGTAAGTCTACTTTAAATAAATCATTGCACATACAAGGTTTAACAGCATATCTTACAATTGGTTCTAAAATCCGCTGCAAATGAGCTTGTATTCTTCTAGACCTTTGGGACGCTGATAGATTAGGAGTATATCATTGGCAAGAATTTGAGACAGCCAAGAGAACCTCTGGTTCTCTCATTTGCCAATGCTCATGCCCCACTGCCCCGAACTACAGTTACTTACCTCTCCCCATTCCTGCTCCACTGCGATCTACTGCTGCGTGCCGGCTCTGTGATGTTTAGAGGACCACCGTGCAGGTAACTGTATACTCACTAGGCGCTGCCCCTATATCTTGTTTCCTCTTCCTGCATGCCTTGCCAGTCCATTGCTTATTAGTGGGAATTGCTGTTCATTTTTATTATCATTTAGCTGACTTTCTGCCTGTTGCTATTAACCATGTTTCCTGCTGCTTGCCCTGACCTCTGTCCCAGACTATGCTCTTTCCTGACCATGCAATACCACGGTTCATCCCAGCCACCACCACAAGCAAGTCGTGTCAGGCATAGCGACTTGGGAGTCTCTCAATGCACAAATCTAACCGGCATTGCAACGGAGGCTCCTTAGACTCCACTCTCTGATGTGGCTTTTACCCATACATGCCAACTTTTGAAAGTAAGAAAGCAGGAGATTGTAAGGGACGACGCGCTAAGTGTGCTGCACCAAAATTTGCATGACCACGTCCATCTTGTTTGTGAGCCACGCCCCCTTAAAAAAAGCCACACACACTCCACCTAACTGTGTAATGGCTCTGGAAAAAAGCTAAATTAATGTTTTGGCGTCACCCAGCTTCCCTGGACTGTTGGATAGTCTATTCAACATCCAGGAGAGCTGGGAGATACCGCCAAACTGTGCCCCAATAGGTAGGTATCTCAGTGCCCTATTTGAACCCTGTAGCCAGGTAGTAGCCTCTTGTAGCCAGGTTAATGCCCTCTTTTAGCCAGGCAGATGCCCCCAATAGCCAGGTAGTGCCCCATACAGCCAGGTAGTTCCCCCAATAGCCAGATAGTGCCCCCAATAGCCAGGTAGTGCAGCCATTAGCCAGGTCGTGCCCCCAGTCCCCATGTCGTGCCCCCAATAGTCAGTCCGTGGTCCCCATAGTCAGGTTGGGCCACCACTAGCCAGGTAGTGCCCCCACTAGCCAGGTAGATGCCCCCAAGAGCCAGGTAGATGCCCCCAATAGTCAGGTAGATGTCCCATATAGCCAGGTAGTGCCCCTAATTGCCAGGTAGTTCCCCCAATAGCCAGGTAGATGCCCCCTTTATCCAGATAGATGACCCCTTTAGCCAGGCAGTGCCCCCATTATCCAGGCAGTGCCCTCATTAGCCTGGTAGATGCCCTCATTAGCCAGGCAGTGCCCCTATAGCTAATAAAAATAAAATAATAAAATCTACTTACCTCACCTGGTTCCCTGCAGCTCCGGAGATCTCCTGGGCTGGCAGAAGCTGCCGACCGAGGAGACTCAGCGTCGCAGGGGAGTGAGTACAGCCGTGCGTCACACCCCCTGCGACACTGACCTGTATGTATGGCGCACACCGGGCGCTGTACATACAGGGGACAAGGCAGGAGGGGAACAATCCTTCCTGCCTCCTCCCTGTACGAGCAGCTGCATGGAGCCGCACAGAGTCAGTGAGAATCACCGGGCAGGGCCCTCTAGCGAGCTGTTCCTGCCTCGCCCGCCCTTAGGAATGGCCCAGGTGGCACCAGAGCAGCGTTCTAATGCTACTCCAGCGCCGCATTCATTCAAAGAACTCCCTCTGCCTGCTGGCGGCGGGAGGTGACCCCCATTAGCGGGAACCTCCCGCCAAAAACGGGAGGGTTGGCAACTATGCTTATACCTCTGCTTGCAGTGGTCCAGCAGATCCACATTCCATATACCCATGACAATGGGCAAGTCTGACCATATTTGTAACTGGTCTCTGTTGAGGATGCACACCATTAATAAAATTAACAATTGTGACTAATTCTGCAGTAACTTTTCTATGAGGTCTTTTATGTGGAACTGTATCAAAGGCTTTGCTGAAATCCAGATAGGCAATATACAAAGTACCAACTTTATCCAACAATTTTGTGAGTTTAGATTGGCACGGTATCCATGCTGTTTTGGGTCCAACAACTTGTAGAAAAATAAAACTATTATGGGTCTTTGAAGTCTAAGACTTTCTTAGTTGCCTATAGCAACCAATCAGAGCTCCTCTTTCATTTTTTTCCGAGCACAAAGAAAGTCTTAGACCTAGACAGTTATCATACATGTGACCCAAAATGTTTGTATTGCACGAAAGTAGTATATGTAAGAAGTAACAACAATATGTTTGATATTGGTATTATAAATCAATTCAACAACTTAGTCCTAAAACTATAAAGCACTGGATGTTCCTACCAGTAATTGTGCAATAAACCCCTCCTTAATGCCAGTTAAAAGTCTACGACAGATGCTAGGACTTTATACTATCTGGTTAGTATTTTATAACTGATCTAGATGTTAGATGTTTTCCCATCTAACTTTTTTCACACTTCGCAGCCCCTTCAGGCTCACATTTTCTGCGCAGGCTGTTCTACAGCACTAACTGACATGTCAGCTCTGCTAGCTCCTATTCCTAGCTTAGTCTATTACAGGGACATTACTGATAGAAGGGTTGTGAAAAACAATGACACTTTCCAAACAGGATGTGTTGTTTTAAATGTGAGCTAGGAAAACTGTATTTGTCATGAAAAGAAGCTTCTAGTGAGGGAGAAAAACTAACATGTTGCCATGACACACTTGTCTGCTGAGTGACTATTATTTCTTATGTAATTACCCATAAATGTACTCTGCAGACCAGAAAGGATGGCACAGGGCTGTTCTCAGGTCAGTCACTTTAAAGGTAAATTTTTTTTTTAATATAAAGATAAGATCATAGACTGAGGCAAAAGCTCTGACCTGCTGATTAGACACAGCAGGGAGTAAAGTCATTAATCCAGCCTCTGCTAGAGCATAGAGAGTTGGTTGGTAACTAGAGAAGCTTCTGTAAAGAAGCCGGAGATAAGGACTGGTCCAACTCTAAAATGAAGAAAAATTGTAACCTCAATGTATTTGGCCACCATTACCATCATACTGCTACCAAACAAATCCCACAGCACTAAGACCAACATTACCAATAAGGCTACTACATAAGGACCTAAGTATACCGCTAGAATGAGATCACAAATTGCCACCACATAGTGACTGAAAAATACCCCTATACTATTACTAAATAAAGATCAATATACAATAAATACTATAACCATCATATAGTGACCACATATTGGTATATACCAGTTGTACACAGTCTCTGCAGACAGTAAATTACCGCCATTCTGATGCTTCTACCCTGTGTCAGTCACTGCACTGGTTGCCCATTCAGTACAGAATACAAGATGAAATGATCACTCTCTCCCATAAAGCGCTCCTCAGCGCTGCACCCCCCTACATCTCCATCCTCATCTCTGTCTACCACCCTATTTGGCCTCTGCGCTCTGCTGATGATCTTAGACTAAATGCCTCAATTATCTGAACTACCCATGCTTGCCTCCAAGACTTTGCACATGCTGCACTAGTTCTCTGGAATGTGCTACTCAGGCAAACTCATAACACTCAGAGTTGCCTCCTCACTAGGGATGGGTGAATCGATTCTAACGAAGTGGAATTCATTTAGAATTTCAGGAAAACTTCGGTTCTGCACAAAGCCGAAGTTAAGGATGATTCGCGCGAACGAAGTGTCTTTTTTATTGGTAAAATGGCCACGAGCACATGGCGTGACATGGGGCCGAGAACCCTGGGCGGAAGAAAGCAACACCCTCAATGACACGTGCAGATATGAAGCCAATCAGCGACCGGTGGGCTTCTGTGACGTCACAGCCCTATAAATACGGACACCATCTTAAATCCTCACACTTCTCACTGTGTGTCCTGTCATAAGCATCTAGCTGCTGCACTATATTGAACTTCTTGTAAAACAAACTCGTTTTATCAGTGACTGGGGGGAAAGTCCATCACAAGTGTGTGTCATTTGCACACTTGTTACTCAAGCAGCGTTATTATTTTGTTTAGTTTGTGGGGTATTCTCTCTAAAGTCCAGGGTGGGTGTACATCTGTCCCATATATACCTCAATTACATCTGGTTGTTCTGTAGGGTATTTATTAGCCAAGGCTTAATTTAACTCCTTGATTGTGGGTTAATTTTCACTAAAATATAGGGTGTCTTTTTTATTTTGTCCCATATACGCCTAACTTACATCTGATTTTTCTGTAGGGTATTTCATACACAAGTCTTAATTTAACTTCTTGATTTTGTGGTAATTTGAACTAAATTACAGGGTGTCTGTATTTTTTGGTCCTACATACGCCTAAATAGCATCTGGTTTTTCATACACAAAGCTTAATTTAACCTCTTCATTAGGACTAGGTCATCCACTTCCTCCCAGATGACATCTGACAACCCCAGCCAAGAGTCGGTGAGAACGTCAGACACAACCCTTAGTTGGCATGGCCCGGGAGTGGGTCAGCGGCCCTCACCTGTCCTCAATCCGCCTATCTCCCATTCGGTTCCCTCAGCCAGAGATCTACTATGTGGTCTGTGCTCAGCACCACTATACAGCGAGGATGAACTCTTTGAGGACAGTCAGCAGCTGCTTGGCAGCGAAGAGGTGGGGCAGACATCCGCTGCTTCTTGCAGTAGGTGGGAAAGTAGTGATGTTTAGAGTGGCATGGGAGATTTTGTTGAAAGCAGTCAGGCTCTGTATACTGAGACGGTTGAGGAGAATAGCAGTGACGGGCAAACACAAATCAATGACGATGTTGCGGATCGCACTTGGAAGCTGGGTGAAGCAAGGGCTTCATCATCATCGTCGGGAGAAGAGGGTGTCAGCTTGCGCGTCAGGCAGCGGCGCAGCCAGCAAGTCGCCAGTGTGGCCGTGAGTCAGCAGAGTGGCAGCAGCGCGAGGCCGGGAGCCAAATGGCCATGGGGTAGAAAACCCGCTTCACAGGTCCAAGAAAGTAGCAGCACAGGGGCTTAGCGAGGCAGCGGTGTTAGTAGTCACTCAGTGCAAAGCGTTGGCGGTAAAATCACCTACTCGGCGGTGTGGTTTTTTGCTAAGACACCAGAGGAGCCGAACATGTGTATATGTAGAATCTGTGGACAGAAAGTTAAGCGTGGCCAGGGAGCTAACGTTGGCACCCTGGCCCTGCGTCAACACATGCAGCGTCACCATCCAGTGGCCTGGGAGAAACGTGTCTCAGATGTGGTGGTCCATCCTGCCGCAGCAACAGCAGCAGCACCCAGTGGCACGCATGCCATTTCAGCCAGTCAAGGCTCCACCACCTCTGCCGAAAGGAGCTGTTTGTCTTTGCCATCATCTACCGGTCCAGATGCTCCTGATTCTTGCCACTCATGGCGACAGCAGTCGTTCAACGATGCGATTGCCAAGAGACAACAGTATGCGTCCAACCATCCTAAAGTGCAGAATCTGACCATGCTCTTGTCCAAGTTGTCAGTACTGCAGCCCCGCCCTTACCAAGTGGTGGACTCTGCACTTGGTCCCAAGCCATAATTTCTTTTCTAAAAAGGCAGTACCAGCCCTTCACAAATATGTAGAACAGAAGGTGGGCCAGTCCTTAAGCCTATCGATTTCTTCCATGGTGCACAGCAGCGCGGACGTGTGGAGCTGTAACTACGGTCAGGAACAGTACATGTCCTTTACGGCCCACTGGGTGAATGTGCTTCCTGCCCAGCCACACCAGCAACTTGGACAGGAGACACCGCTTTCTCTTCCATGTTGTCAAACTGCTGCTCCTGTGCCAATGTCCGCCTCCTCCTCCACCACCTCCTCAGCCTTCACGAGTGCTGCTCCATCATACCACATGTGCAGGGCACAGTGGTGTCACGCAGTTTTACACCTGGTTTGCCTGGGTGAATGAAGTCACACAGGGGAGGAACTGCTCCGCGTCATGCAACAAGAAATCAATGTGTGGCTTTCTCGGCGACAACTGCAAATCGGAACCATGGTGACAGACCATGGAAGGAACATGGTGTCCGCGCTGCACCGAGGAGGGATGACCCATACGCCCTGCATGGCACACGTGTTCAATCTGGTTGTCAAAAGGTTCCTGAAGTCTTCCATCCATCTGCAAGACATTGTAAAAATGGTCAGGAAACTGTGCATGCACTTCATCCATTCTTACAAAGCCAAGAACACCCTCCTTGAGCTGCAGCTGCAGAACGGCCTCCCCAAACATAGGTTGATATGCGATGTTTCCACCCATTGGAATTCCAGCCTCCATATGTTAGACCTACTGTATGAACAGAGAAAGGCCATTAACGATTTTTTGATGATCCAAGCGGACAGCAGTACTCCCCTGTGTAACTTTGATGTCAGCCAGTCGCCAGGAATACGGGATGAATAACGTCATACCACTGCTTCATGTCCTAGAACAGATGCTGCAAAATCTGTCTGGTCAGTGGACTGGAGACGTGTCGACTACATCTCACGGCCGCATGAGTCTGGTGGGGGCTGAACTAGAGGAGGAGGAGGACATGGGAGCACAAGCAGTGTCTGGCGAAATGTGTGGTTTTCCCACTCAGGTGACAGGAAAGGAGGAGCAGGAGCATCCGGAGGAGGTAGAGGGAGATGAGGAAGACGAGGCAGATGACCCAGACAATCCATGGCAGTATACAGTGGAGATGAAGGCAAGGAGTCCCTCAGAGTCACTTGCGCAGATGACCGACAGCATGCTGATTTGCCTGGCTAGTGACAGCTGAATAGTCACCATCCGGCAGAGGGATGACTTCTGGCTATCAACCCTCTTGGACCCTCGCTACCGGTCCAAAATGGGAGCCTTTTTTCCAGTTGTCAAGAGGGAGGAGAAATTGGCGTGCCATAGAGGAATCCTATGTAGTCAGTTGGCTGCTGCCTATATGCATCATCTTCCATCCTCTGGCAGGTCTGACCGGGGGATTCCTCATCACTCACTTACCACTGCCATGGTTGCTGTTGGGAGGTGGGGGGTAGGAGCAGTACCAGCTCCATTAGCAGCAGCCTAAGTCTGGAGCCATTGATGAGCAGCTTCCTTCACCCGCCAAGTGAGGAGAGTACTCAGCAGCAGGACCTGGAGCAAACCCTGAACCAGCAGGTGGTGGCCTACTTGGACAGCTGGACTACTGGGCAGCCAAATCGGATGTGTGGCCGCAACTTGCCTAGTTTGCACTTTAGAATCTGTCCTGCCCGGCAGGTAGTGTGGCATCAGACCCGGTGTTCAAGGCGGCGGGGGCCATCGTTACCCCAAGGAGAACCCGCTTGTCCACCCGAAATGTGGAGAGACTGACCTTTGTCAAGATGAATTGGGTGTGGGTCGGCCAGGATTTCCACACACCAATGCCTTAGGCGTCAGACTACATCAGCCATGACGCCTCACCAAAACTTTGAGAAATGAGTCTGGATTCTAACTACCTGCCTCAGCCACTATTCTGATGCTGCCACCCGCCTGATGCCACACATCTGCTGCCAGTTGCTCCATCTGCCTCCCACCATCTTTACCAGGGACTAGAATTGCCACCCACCTCCACACTCTGTCATTGTGCCACTCTCTGACCTCATGCTGCTGCTGCTGCCACCTCCACACTCTGTCATTGTGCCACGCTCTGACCTCATGCTGTTGCTGCTGCCGCCACCTCCACACTCTGTCATTGTGCCACTCTGTGGCCTACTCCTGTTGCTGACACCACCAGAGTTTGTCATTGTGTCACTCCCTGACCTCATGCTGCTGCTGCTGCTGCCATCACCTCCACACTGCATCATTCTGCCACTCTGTGGGCTTCTGATGTTGCTGCCACCACCAGAATTTGTCATTGTGCCACTCTGTGGCCTACTCATGCTGCTGCCAACTGATTGCTGTCTCACTGGAACACCCTGTGGTTTCCTAATGCTGTTTTCATCCTCCACCACTCTATGATGTTGCCACTATGTTTGGTTTTCCCCTTCTTTTCATCTGTCTGAAGGAATGAAAAGGATCAAGATTGTATGATGATTAGCTAGCCAAAAGCAGAAGTGGATACACGACACAGAAGACATGCAAATATCCCATTTACTGGTCATCTCTGTTTTGGATCAACTCCTGTTTGTTTTTGGCTTTAGCAATACTGATGGATTATTGACCGATTGAAAGCGGACACTGATGGATGAAAAGAAGGGCAAAATGATCAGTGACGTCAACGCAAAATTACTGCCAACACCCTCTCCACTCTTTCAGGGGGTTTCTACATGTATCAGCGTTTAACAGAACAGGTTCTGTCATAATCTGTGGAATCATCTGATGTTGGTGTAAAAGGAGTGCGCTCTTTGACCTTATAGTAGGATCTTGGCCCTCAGCGCGGTTCTTTCAAGCTGGCACCGACGTTAGCTTGTCAGGCTGCATTTCCACTTCAGTTATGGGTCAGTTTTGCCCCTGTAGGTGCCCAGGGAATTGAAGAGTGAAGCGATTCTAAGAGCGGCGGCTATCATGTACGTGTCATACTAAAACACAGCATTGTATGAACACCAAACCATGCTCCCTATGCATATTTGAGCATGGCACAACATTCTACAACACCCTACAGGCTCTCTGCAGCCAGGAAATAGCTGTTTTTTTAACGCGATTTGTCACGAATAAATTCGGAACGAAAATAATTTTGTCGGAAAATTCGGCGAACTCGGAGATTTGAATTTTTGTGAAATTCGCCCATCTCTACTCCTCGCTAATCTCGTAGGCCTTAGGCCTATGAGCCTGAATAGCAGGGCAGAGCTAAGGGCTTTAACTGTTTGTGTGTCCCAAGGACACGCAAACAGTTAAATGGTCTGTGCAGACCCACGCACTGCCTCTGAATGCTTGGGGCAGAGGGCCTGGATGTTCTGAGGCAGGAGGTAGGCTTCCTAGTAGCAACAACGGCTGCTACAATGGTTGTTACGCCACAGGTATTTGGTAATAGTCTATATTTACTTTTGCCTACATAATTAAAACCAATCAATGAGGTGGGAATATCCCTTTAACCTCTTAAGGATTAGGCATTTTTTTTCTTAGCGTTCATTTTTTCCACCCCTCCTTTGAGGAACCATAACATTTTTTTTTATTTTTCCATCTTCATAGACACATGAGCTTTTGTTTTTTGAAGGACAATAAGTACTTTAATGGTGTTATTTACCATGCCAACAAAGTGATTATGTTAAAAGCAAACAAGTTTTCTGAGGAAAAACTTATCACACACTACATGTTTTAAGCCTCTTGAAAGAAAAGACTCTTAGTCATGAGCTAAAGATACAGCAAGTAGAAAACCAATTTCTACACACCTAATTCTAAAAAAGGTGAAAATTAACCCATTTCAGGTAGATATATAATATATAACAGGCTATACATAATACAATGGACTTAATGGATATGCAAAAGAACATTCTTATAATTTATGCCTGCTGGAAAACTAGTATTAATTTTTAATATTCAGAAGGTGTCACGATCTTTCAATTCCTAAATTCAAATTCCGCCTTTTAAGAGGCCTTTTAACCTTTTCAATAGCAGTGACATCACAACTGCTGGTATCACCTTGATGGAAATTAAAGAAATATATGGAAGCCCCTGATATAAATCACTGATGCACTTTCATAGGGTTCTTGTTGTACAACCAACATATTGCACTTCTCATTGTGTGCAGGAAATGTTGTAAATAACATATGTTGAATCACAGTTGATGAAAGTGTCATTTGTTGGTAGAGAAGGAGAAGACAGATGCGCCTGCTGTTGAAAGTACACGCGGGCGTACTCAATGAGTGCTATGATTTTACCATATTTGTGAGGTGTACTTCGGCGCATTGCAGAGAAATTATGTGCCGAAGTATACCCCACAAATTCGTCATGTGAACATACCCTTAGACAAACTGGCAGATGCTTGTTGTGTGATGTGTCTCATTGCTGTGTTGCATAAGGTGTTCAGTGATATTATTGCATGCTATATTATAATCAGTAGCCCTAATGCAGGTATGTCTCACTCTAACAAATTCACCCTTAGGCAAATTCTTAATAACATGAATGGATGGCAACTCCTTGCATGGAGCAGGGTGTTGCCAGCAATTGGTTTGCGATGCAGATCACAGATTATACGTTCGTGATCCATAGTTCCATTAAGGCAAATGTCCAGAAATAGACTAAAGTGTTGATGACAGTTATATGTAAAGCCAGTGGCAGACTGAGATGCCTTGGGCCCACAGGTGGAGTTGATTCTAGGCACCCACCTTACCGCTAATGTAAATGACTGTACTCCACATTTTGCATTTCTATGCTTTTTTGCCTTTTCTGAGGATGTATAATGAGTTAAAAAAACAACTCTAGGTCTTGCATGGTCAAAGGCGCACCTGGAGTTTCTCCTATTCCCCTGTGGGCCAGTCTGAGCCTGTGTAAAACGTATATTGTTATCATTGAGTTTCAAATAATCCACAAATGTTGGTATAGAAAACATTGACCCAGACCAAATACAGAGGATGTCATCAATATATCTCCCATACCAAAATATGTCATACAAAAAATGGAGTGTTATCCAAGTATATGTATCTTTCCTCCCACCCGACATCAAAAATGTTGGTTAGTGAAGGTGGAAAACAAGAACCCATTGGACATTTTTGCCATTGGAAATAATATTGTTGCTCAAATTAAAAGTAATTATGATGTAATAGGAAGAAAGTGACATGGAGAGCGTACTCTTTAAGATCATCAATATAGGTGGTATGTTTGTTTATCTGATATGCTAGAGCTATGAAAGGTTGATTATGTGGAATAGAGGTAAAGAAAGTGATATCACATGTCAGCAAATGTATCCTTCCATGTTATATTATCCATTATTTTGAATATGTCCTTAGAGTTTATGATGTACAGTAATTAAGTGCTTTCCATTCTAGTGGCTGTAGATGTTGGATAATGTTAATTTAGCAGAAAAAAAAAATATAACTTCAGATGAAGTATATGGTTCAGTAGCACCTCCACAGCTTATTATAATATAAAAAAAAAAAAAAAATTTTTATTTTCCATTGCTTCAATAACATAAAAACATATTGTGAAAACACAATGCATCCACTCCCTCAGCTTATGCGTTTCAGACTAATAAGTCCTAAATCATAGCCGGAGGTCTTTTTATGTTTTTAAAGAAATGGAAAATAAAAATTATGTATCTTTTATATTATGAGAAGCTGTGGATGTGCTGCTGAATCATATACTTCATCTGAAGTTATATTTTTTGCTATTTTCTTGGTGATGAGAGCCCTGTGGATTACGTGCACCCTCAAATAAGGTGAGAAAAAAAAAAAATAATTTTTTTACTTTTTTAAAAAAACCCCAGATATTATCATTTGCTCCTCTAATAAGGGCGGGAATGTTGTTATTTAAGATAAAGGCTTATATAAACGAGAGATCATATCAATGCTTTCTGACACTTCAGTATACAAAAAGCTGGAATCTGACATTGACCTTTACAAGAGCCCTGGAATCATTACGAGGTGAGTGCTTGTCTTTGGGCTTATGAAATAGAAAAACAAAAATAATTTATCAATACACCGTTTCCTGTCTGTCCGATTTTTCATGTGTTTCCTAAACTGCATAAATCGTTTTTTCCTCCTTTATATGAGACTTCTTAGATCCGTTATCGGGTCTCGCCGGGACCGAGTTAGGGCGACCTCTATGAATTTGCCTTCGTCATTTTTTTTGCCATATATTGCCGGTTCTATAAATGTTTGAACAGCTGTATGGTCAAACTTGGCTCAATGTGCACCTGATGAAACATTTTTAAGTTTGGTGCGAAACTGCATTACACTCTATGCACAAACTTTGAGTGTTATGCGGCAAAAATGTTTCACATAACACTATCATACTGTTGTATTATACACTCCTCTATCTCTATTTACCACTGGTGTGTCGGCGCCAAGTTACAGAAATGGCGTATGCAAATTCATTGATGTCGCCGTTAGTGTCTGGCTTGACAAACATCTACAGTCACTAGTATGGAGAGCACCTAATTACATCAAAGACTCTAAGGACATACTCAAAATAATGGATATTATAAAATGGAAGGATACATTTTTTAGGCTCACATGTGATATCACAGCCCTCTATGCTTCTATTCCACATGATCAAGCTCTCGTAGATCTAGTGGATCAGATGAACAACACACCAACTATAGAGATCATCTGAAACAATACATTCTCCATATCACTTTCTTCCTATTACAGCATAATTACTTTTCATTTTATCAACAATATTATTTACAATTGCAAGGATGTTCGATGAGTTTAAGTTTTTCACCTTCACTAAGCAATTTTTTTGTTGTCTGGTGGGAGGAAAGATACGTATACTTGGACAACAATTTGACATGTTTTGGTATGGAATATATATTGATGACACCCTCCTTATTTGGTCTGGAACAATGTTTTTTATACCAAAAATTGTGGATTATTTGAATCTCAATTCACGTTTTACATATAACTGTCATCAACAATTAATTTCATTTCTGGACATTTGCCTTAAAGGCGATCTTGATCAGGAACGTATAATCTGTGATATGCATCGCAAACCAACTGCTGGCAACTCCCTGCTCCATGCAAGGAGTTGCCATCCACATCATATTATTAAGAATTTGCCTTAGGGAGAATTTGTTAGAGCGAAATGCACATGCATTAGAGCAACTGATTATAATATAGTGTGTGTACAATAATATCACTGAATGTCTTATGCAACGCATCTATAAGACACATCATATACAACAAGCATCTGTCAGTTTGTCTAACACATCCAGAAGTGACCTACTACATTGGGAGAAACTGGATAATAGGCAACAAAGTTATAATCAACAAACAAATGTTTTTGTCATCACTAGGTACAGTACACAATTTAATTGCAATGTTCCCATTATAAAAAATATTTACCCATGTTATCTGCTGATGAAACTATGAGAAATATTCTAAAAGGGGGTGGCAAGTTTATCTCCAAAAAAATCCAAAACTTTGGGAAATATGCTCTCACCAGTTGCCATCCACATCATGTTATTAAGAATTTGCCAAGGGGAATTTGGTTTTGGCGAAACGCCCCCTGCATTTGAGCTACTGATTATAAATAAGATGCAATTAAAATCACAGAACATCTTATGCAAACCCGCGTAAGACACATCAAAATTTCAACAGACACCTGCCAGTTTGTCTAAAACATTTAAAAACCTTGATATTAGGTCCTTTCCGGTTTTGGTAAAAAGTGCCATCACTGTAATCTTCCACGTTGTGGATTATGTAGATTTACCAAAAATACTGATTCTGTCTTTTCTTTCTCTACCAACAGGTGAGATACTATATTTATGTTCATCGACTGTGATTCATCATATGTATTTTGTCATATCCTACACACAATGAGAAGTGCAATATGTTGTGCCTTCTAAACATTTCCTTAATTTCCATTCAGGATATACCAGCAGTTTTGATGTTACTGCCATTGAAAAGGTTAAAAGGCCTTTTAGAGGCGGGGATAGAATTAAGGAACTGAAAAATTGTGAAGCCTTCTGGATATTAAAAATCAATACTAGTTTTCCAGCAGTCATAAATTATAAGAATGATTTTTTGTATATCTATTAAGTCCATTGTATTCTGGATAGCCTATTATATATTATATATCTACCTGCAATTGGTTAATTTTCACCTGTTTTAGAACTGGGTATGTATAGATAGGTTTGCTACTTGCTCCAACTTCAGATCATGACTAAGAGCCCTTTCATTTAGGAAGCTCGAAACGCATAGAGTATGCAATATGTTTTGCCTCAGAAAGATTTTTTTACTTTTAACATAATCACTTTGTCTTCAATGGCGTTTTGCAATAAAAGTTAAATTACTTTTACTACACAATCACTTGTACACAATTACATAGTATACCAAAAATGCAGAAGGGTGTAACAAAATAGTGCTCTTATTACATCCTGACAGAGTCAGGAAATTATTGGTGCAGTAACATGGCAGCTACAGAAGTCTTCACTAGACTTACAGTTGCCATGGCAACTGCTAGGATTACCGTAATCTTGTTACAGGGGTGTCAATAGGTGAGATGTAAAGTATGCAGAGATCACCACGGCTTCTAGGGGTATGTTCACATAGTAACACACAATAAGAAAAGTAGTTGGCACTCACCGCTGAATATGTTGTTTCGCTGCACCTGTTTCTCCCAGCTCTTGTTACGGCAGCAAGCACTTAATGAACGCTCGGAATCCTAGACCTTCGGCTGAAGTCCATGTAATCAATCCAACGTGGTAAAGAAGTGGAAACCAGCGGGTAAAGTGCAAAAGCAATAAGCTGCGTCAATACGACACACGCACAGGGGCACACCAATGCATTGGTGTGCCCCCTGTGCGTGTGTCGTAATGGACGCAGATTATTGCTTTTGCACTTTACCCGCTGTTTTCCACTTCTTTACCACGTTGGATTATGATCACACAGGGTAATTTTGGCGCAAATTTCACCGTGCGCTCTAATATGGGCGAGATGCACACCAAAATTACGCTAATCCATAGTTCTCATAGACAACTCGGGATTACACCTCCTCTCCCCGCTCGTATAATACGATCATATTGTACGCACGGGGAGATAAGTGACATGTCAATTACTTGCGGTGAATACGCGCCGTGAGTAATGAATGTCAATGGGGCCGGCGTATTAGCGCGAGCTCCCGATAGACACGATGCACTGTGGCGCATACTGTACACCGTGTGAACATACCCTAAAGGGTTAAACAGAAAGGATCAGATTCATCTCAATCTCTGCTGATAGCGGCGGGTGTCAGCTGTAATAAACAGCCGAAAACTGGCATCTATGTAGTGGTAAGCCGGCTCGTCCCGAAAGGTAGTAATGTAGGGCTCAAGAGAACACATGACGATAAATACACGAAAATCACTATTTAAAGAGTATTAGGAGCCTAAAAGGCTATGGACATTTTCACACTGACAATATTTTTATTATTTGTTTACTTCCTAAAAGCAAAATTAAGCAACACAGTACGCGCCACAGTACATCAAGTCTTTCGGGAGCTCGCGCTAATATGCGTGTACTCCCACGTGGCGAAGGGGCCGGCAGCCCGCCGGCCCCATTGACATTCATTACTCGCGGTGCATATTCGCCGCGTATAATTGACGATTGTATTGAGTGGGGAGAGGAGGCTTAATCCATAGTTTACTATGAGAGCTATGGATTACCGTAATTTCGGCACGCATCTCGCCCGTTTTAGAGTGTAAGTACGTGGTGAAATGCGCACTGAAATTACACCGTGTGAACATACCCTAAGTGGTAAGAGTCTAATGAGACCTCTGGTTTTCATCCTTAAACTCCATACAAGGATCTGGTCTTGGCTGCAGGAGACTACCAGATCACTACCCTTGATGGGGTTCCACCAAAAGAGACTTTTTGACAACTAGGGAGTGGGGCAGATGGAAATGCCACCAAAATGCACTCAGAATTAAGAATAAAATTCAACAGTTTAGACTATGCATGAATAACCACTGTCTAATACCATACTCCAGTATTATTTGAGTGGACTACTTTAAAGCAATAAAGTTTAAAATAAAATTTCAACCAACACAAAAGTTTTTATTGGTGTATATAATTGCACAATTGCTAAGCCTAACGAAGCTTTTCCGAAAGGTGACCATGTAAGCACTGTATTAATATTATGTCCTATACATGTGCAGAATTGTGTGCTTACTATAGTTTTAAATATATTTATTTTTTAGTAACTAATAAAGTTTTAGATGTTTATATAGATATTTTTCAGTGCTGGATCAATTGCAACAGTGGTTTTTCCCCTATGATCATGATGAGATATTGTATCCTGGTTGCTCTGTGCACTGTTTATATGTGAGACAAGTGACTTATATGAACTTGGGTGATATTTTTCCTATTTTCCATATTATAGCACAATGTTACACTTTTCATGTACTCAGTAACTATTATATCAATCATCACATGACTTATTTTGTACAAATATTTGTATATTTTTGTTGCATTTTAATATAAAGCAGTAAGCTTTGTTTTGCGTGTGCATTTTTCTATCTTTACTACAGAATTCTGAATCTATGCCCACATCAGCACATTTTCTGTCAGAATACAGTACTTCTGTCTTTATATATTATGCCCCTGTAAAGTTTACAAGTCACCAAGGAGATTTCTTCAGAAAGCCTGTATACATGCCAGATATTTGCAGTATATGTCTGGCACATGTGGGAAGCAGATAAATCACTGAAGCTGAAGTCTGCTGTGCCAGGCACTGAGCTAGCATCACATCACACTGCACTTTATTTTGTTGTCTTCACAGATGACAGATTTTTTTAAAGGCTTTTTAGTTTATAAGATGTAACTTAAAGCTGGGTTTATATGGTGTTTTTTGCATGCATATTATGATGCATAAAATAAGCATTTTGTGCACCAAAACAAGTGTGAAAATAATATCTAAAGCATCCCATTGACATGTACAGGAGTATTCATCAGTGGGGCATGTTATGTTCATTTTGTATCACATTGATGCCTTACACACCACAGAGAATAAAGGTGAGTGAACATTATAGGCGACATGTATGATTTTTGTGCGCATTAGTAGCGTAGAATGCACCTGGATCTATGGACCCGGTCTACTGCGGGTCAAAAATCAGGCGCCAAAGCGACACTTCTGGCTCAGGTAAACCACTTTTAAAGTGGTCTACCTGTTCCAGCAGTAATACGCTTGGATTTGCTGTACTGAAGCTATGAATGTGTAGCTTTGTATGGTTGTAGTGCGACACGCCTCCAGCACACCCCCGATCTAAGGCTCATTACAAAGTGCCATGGGCGCTCTGTAATCCGTCTGATATAGGAGTGCACCTGGTTGCAAATAGAGTGAATGGGACTGCGCTCGTTTTTTGGATAAAAAGATGCCGGACTTCTGGCACAACCTTGTTCATATACTTTGCCCTATGTTGCTTTGCTTTCTAGGTATATTTAGAATGACAAATGCATTGGGAGCTGCGTTTTATTTTAGAAAAAATATGCCATGTGAAAGTAGCCTAAAGATTATTGTTACTTGTTAATTTACATTCTACACAGGTATTTATTAAAAGTGACTACAAAATAGGTTGGCTGAAATGGATATACTTTGGAAGGCAACCCCAACATGTGACTATGTCTGATCTCTTCTCCGCCTGATTCAACTGCATCCACATCCACAGGACACAGATATAGTTAGATTCTATAGCTGGACATGGAGCTTGTGGCATTTGCCCTACGTTGCACTCTACTGGACTATATTCCACTTTAGGCCTCCAACGAACAAGATGCCACATGCAGGCTATTTTGGGTGGTACTATGCAGTTAAGACATTGTGCTGCCAGGCAGGGCTGCCATAAGACATTTCAGGGCCCCATATAGCTGAAGCATCTGGGCCCCTTTTCCCCATAAACCCCGCTTGCAGCGGGCCCCCTTCATTCTCTGGGCCCCGTACAGCAGTACCCTCTGTACTGCCTTTACGGCGGCCCTGCTGCCAGGACCGAGCCCACTGTGAATTTAATCCACTTTACTTGAAGTGGGAATTAGATTTTAGTATTATTAGAGGCCCTATTACTCAATGGGAAACACAAAAGGAGACACACAGGCAAACGTGTTTGTGTATGAGCAAACGAATGGTGTTGGGCAGAAAAGTTATATTTTAACATTGTGGGGACACAGAATAAATACGATTTCCTTGTGGGGGCACAGAAGTGGTTCAACTACTTTGTGG
The DNA here is from genome assembly GCA_025379985.1 of Phyllomedusa bahiana. Lineage (NCBI taxonomy): Eukaryota > Metazoa > Chordata > Amphibia > Anura > Hylidae > Phyllomedusa > Phyllomedusa bahiana. The sequence goes on from JAODAL010024963.1 coordinate 19,666, forward strand.
AGACAAATAAAAATGCTATTAGTTTATAGGGGCACATAGAAATTATTGGTACTTTTTTGGGAGCACCAATGGGCCTTAGTACTTTCAGGGTACAAAGAAGGTATTATTACTATAGGGTTGTATTGGGAGTATTAATATGTGTGGTAGACAAAAGGTGCATAATTACTATAAAAGGGGACAAGCAAGAACAGTATTAATCTGGGGCACTAAGAAGAAATTATAACAGTATGGGTACAACTATACCCTGTTTCCCCAAAAAAAAGACAGTCTCTTATATAAATTTTTGCTCCTAAAGACGAGCTGGGACTTATTTTTAGGGGATGTTTTTTTTTCTATGAACAATAATTCACATTTATTGTTGAACAAAACATCAACATGTATAAATATACTGTAGTGATTTCATCACAAACATCAGCATAAGCAGCCAAACTCGGAATTGCATCAAAAAAATGCACTATGTCTTATTTTCGGGAGTGGCTAATTTTCGGGGAAACAGGGTACTTTGTAGGGGCACAAGGGGCTATTAATATTATATTAAGGTAAATGGGAGGAAACTATTACTGGTGAGTTACAAAAAAATAATTATTACTGTACTGGGGTACTGAGAGGAGAATGGGAGGTAGCAAGAGAATAAGGAGTTTGTGTGCAAAGACAAGTTATGGCTGGTAGAAGTTACTATGATGCCTCAGGTCCTGTTAGAGAAGAAAAAGAAAAGTGAATAACTACAATCAGGCCTGGAATGGGAATAATATGTAGCCCTGGCAATCACACCCCAAAACCTCATCCTGAATTTTGCATTGATCAAGCAGCTTACCACTTCCTAAAATAAACAACACCATCAACACAAGCACACAAAGAAAAAGTTTTGCACAGACTCCTAATCACTAGATCAGGAACAGGTGTACACTTACTTTTACATTCAGGGAAAAGCTAAGGGTGCTTTCACATGGTGCGTTTTTGGTGCTTTTTTGATGAGTTTTTTTTATGTGTTTTTTAATTGCTGCACAGAAATCGCAGAAAAATTTGCAACAAAAATCGAGATTTTACCGCGATTTTTGCTGCGATTTCTGTGCAGCAATGTACAGCATTAATTGCTGTGCCTTCCTGCACAAAAAACGCATTTAAAAAAACGCATCAAAAATGCACTGTGTGAAAGCACCCTTATGCTGCCACAATACAAGTGCCAATATAACCTACAATACCGCCATGAAGAGACCACAGAGTAGTCAGGCATCAGCTCTGGTTGCCAGCAGATGACAGTGAATACAGCACTGATCCAATACAGAAGCAAATCAAACATTGACATCCAGTGACTCACAGAGGACATCTTCTCTGACTGGATTTGTTCACTTTACTTTCCCTTCTCTTCTCCATTTGGTCAAAACTCCCTGATGATTTCTTCTAGCCACTACCCATCCCTGCAGAATTTACCACACAAATATCTTAGACTCCTCACGTTTCCAGCACCTCCCTTCCTATTCCCACCTCTGTACAAACTCTCCATCCATAGTAATAATGACCCTCTTGTGCCCTATACAGTAAAAGCACTCCATGACGGTTATGGGGTTTCCACTTGTGCACCAAAATTTAGTATTCTTCTGTGTCCCCCTAATAATAATAGGTAGGTAAACCCCCAATATAGTCGGTAGAAACACACACAAATTAGGAAGACAGAAAGGTAGACACCCCTTTAGGTAGATAGACCCCAATTAAATAGGTAGGCCAACCCAATAATTAGGTAGAAGGTCATCCACCCATCGAATAAGTATATAGGTCTCCATTAGTTAGGTCAGTGTATAGACCACCATTAGGTATATAGGCCCCCATTAGGAAGGTAGGACGATGCCAAAAAGCCAAAACCAGTAAAGGGTCTAAAACACAGAAGAGATACAAGCCTTTCCATTATACTTTTTTTCTCTCTGTAGGTTTCATCCCTGGTTTTGGCATACAAATAGTGCTGCAAGTGATGGATCCAGAAAAACTGTGTGAATGCATACAGGATGGATTTGCTGTGGATTTATCATGCAGATTTGCACACAAAAAAACTGCTTTACTGGTTTTTAGTTACAAATACTGCTGCAAAATATGCATAAAAACTTTGTGAATCCAACTTCAGTCTATTCCTTGGGTTCCAGCAAAGCCTCTCATATGTATCTCTCTCGATCTCTCGACTACCCGTCTCCATGATCCCACCAGTTTCTAGGAACCTGGTAAGGCAGCACAGAGCTATATGGGGCATCCTTCTGCTCATGGGATCAAGCCACTAACGGTCACTGGCAACCTCTCTTGGTACTGATCAGTCTATTTTTCTATGTGGTCCCTCTAACATGCTGCTCTCTTTGGCTACTAATGGTCATAGGCAGATTCTACTATTCTGCAGCACTGTTCAAATAAAAAATGTAGGCCTCTCTTGAGCAGGGCTCAGTGTCACTTTACACTTGCTGTGCTATTTATAGTAGCTTAACCAGGGGCCACAATAATTGTATCCAGAAACACCCTTTGGCCGACAGAGATCAAAAGTGTGTTATTTTGTCCTCTGGGCAAAATCTGTTGGGGATTTAATGGATGGAATAGCACAGACTCCTTCTATATACTTTTTTTTAACATGGAACCCTATGTATGATGGCTGTTGCAAAGTTTCATCTCTTATAGAGATATATAGAAGCCATATGTCGAAACCTAAATATATAGTTCCGACGGACACTGTGAGATCCAACATAAAAAGAGCCTTGCTTAAACTGGCTTCTGGTATCCTACAGTCTTTCAGAGCATACGGTCTCTGTGTATAGTCTATGACACCATAAAAAAAGTGTAGTGGAAACTCTTAAAAGAGGTTGTCTCACCAGCCCCAGTCAGCTTAAAATTCACACTTCCTGGTTATGCTGTGGGTTCTATAGCAATGATTGGCATAACAGTGACATGACTGCAGGAGATTTATAATTAGAGATGGGCGAATTGATTCTAACGAAGTGGAATTCGTTTAGAATTTCAGGAAAACTTCGGTTCTGAACGAAGTCGAAGTTTGGGGTACTTCGGGTGAACGAAGTGTGCTTTTGATTGATAAAATGGCTGCGAGCACATGGCGCTACATGGGGCAAAGCACTCTGGGAGGAAGAAGGGCATAGCCTGCATGACATGTGCAGAGGTGAAGCCAATCAGAGACCGGCGGGATTCTGTGACGTCACCGCACTATATAAGTCCGGGTGCGACGCTGGGAGCTCACACTCCTCTCACTGTACTGATCAAGGAAGGTGCTGCTGCGGCTGATTGTGATAGCTCTTACTGAAGAACTGATTTTTATACAGCGATTTTTGGGGGGTGTCTCAGCTTGTCTCAGAGACTGCTTCTCTTAATGTTCTATTTCTGATTTTTTGGGGTATTGGATCTGAAGTCCAGTGTGCGTCCACTGCTGCTGCATATACATTTTAATGATATCTGCTCACAGCACATTGAATATCCAAGGGGGATCTAAGCCAGTTCCTGTTGTATTCATTTAAAGAAACAGCGTTTTTACAATACAAATACCACTTCATTTTTGGCTGCTCAATTCTTTTGCGCAATTTACATCCAGGGGTTAATTAAGCGTTGTTTTTCGCTGTGTTGACTCCAAGAAACCGTCTTTTTCACCGCCAAAAAATAAAATTTTCCTGTAGCCTAATTCACGAAGCGAAGTTAATTACAATTTTTTCTCTTGTTGTGTAGCGTAGAAAACACGCAATTGTAACACGCTACAAAGCTAGGAGTTTGTGGCTGCTCAATTCTTTTGCGCAATTTACATCTAGTGGTTAATTAACCGTTGTACTGCTGCTGTGGTGACTCCAAGAAACCGTCTTTTTCACCGCCAAAAATTACAATTTTCCTGTAGCATAATTCACAAGAGAAGGTTAATTACAATTTTTTATCTTGTTGTGTAGCGTAGAAAACACGCAATTGTAACACGCTACAAAGTAGTTTGTGGCTGCTCAATTCTTTTGCGCAATTTACATCCAGGGGTTAATTAAGCGTTGTTTTTCTGCTGTGGTGACAAAAATAAACCGTCTTTTTCACCGCCAAAAATTACAATTTTCCTGTACCATAATTCACAAGCAAAGGTTAATTACAATTTTTTCTCTTGTTGTGTAGCGTAGAAAACACGCAATTGTAACACGCTACAAAGCTAGTAGTTTGTGGCTGCTCAATTCTTTTGCACAATTTACATCCAGGGGTTAATTAAGCGTTGTTTTTCTGCTGTGGTGACTCCAAGAAACCATCTTTTTCACCGCCAAAAAATACAATTTTCCTGTAGCATAATTCACAAGCGAAGGTTAATTACAATTTTTTCTCTTGTTGTGTAGCGTAGAAAACACACAATTGTAACACGCTACAAAGCTAGTAGTTTGTGGCTGCTCAATTCTTTTGCGCAATTTACATCCAGGGGTTAATTAAGCGTTGTTCTGCAGTTGTACTCAGTAAAAGAAACTTTGTTTTTCACCGCCACAGAAGAAATTCTGTAGCATAATTCATATCCGAAGGTTAATTAAGCCTGTTTGTGCTTTTATATTCAGTAAAATACACAGAGTTTTTAAACGGCACAAAGTCAAAAAAGGCCAAAAAACTAAAGCTTGCAGATTTCTAACTGCATAAACCATTAGGGAATCACAATGGTCCAGACTATGTGGGGGTGAACGGACCTTGGAGGCAGCCTCCTCGGGTCGCCGAGAAGGGTGGGACCAAGGGACGCTAACTTGTGGGAAAGTAAGGGATAAGAAGGCTTCACTGCATGTGAGCCTCCAGGAACTTCTGAGATACTGTAAAGATGAGCGCGCCCTGCCCAGGAGAGGGGCGCACACCCAGGCCAGTGGGGTGAGGGGAGGGGGAGAGGAAGGGAGACAAGGGAGAGGAAGCATGATAGGGGGCAAAGAGGCAGAGATAGGGGGGGAAAGGGGACAAAACAACAAACGAAAATAAAAGAGTAAGAGAAGAAAAAAAGAGAAAAGAGGAGAAAGAAAAATAAAATATACAGAATACAGTGAGGCCAGATGAAAGATGCCTGTCCCGGGCAGGTCCCGCCCATCTGGTCCAAAGTCGCTCCAGACAGGAACCATCTACATTAGTTTAACGGAACAGTGCAGAAAAGACATATCCGGTGGGGTGAAGGAGAGACCAGAAGGATCAGAAACAGCTACGTGGTCCCTTCGTAGTGATCAATGTCTCTCGCCCTGAGAGACAGTGGGGAAGGGGCCAGCTGTTCCAAGTCGCAGAGGGGGGGAAATAGGTGGCAATGAATCATCATCTTCCAATGGTAAGAGAAATTAATCAACGGTGCGGTCCCCTCCCAGGGGGATGGCTGACTGGGCTCCCCTGGCGTCGTCTGGACCGTTGGGGTTTAGAGGCAGTCAGATGTGGTCGGAGTGACTGGTTGTCCAGGAGCGGGGGCCAGGGAGGAGATGGAGAGATTGAGGATGCCACTGGCCAATCCGGCAATGCCACCTCTGGTAGACCCAGCGTGGCAGTAAAAGACGGCAAGTCCTCCAGTGAGCGAAATAGGATCCATTTGTCATGATGCTTTACTTGTAGAGAGAAGGGGAACCCCCACCTATAGGGGATATTTCTTGTCTGCAGAGTTGATAGAAGAGGCTTGAGAGCCGCTCTCATTCTGAGGGTCCTTCTTGAAAGATCCGGAAACAAGCTCAGTTTGAGACCCTCGTATTCCACTTGTTGAAGCAGGCGAGCTTTGCGCATGATTTCCTCCTTTATAGTGTAGTGGTGGATCCTACATATAACGTCCCGAGGGCGGGTGGCATCTGTACTTGGCGGGCGCAGCGCCCTGTGGGCCCTATCATACTCTATGAACGTGTTTTCCGGCCGGCCAAGGACGTAATTGAAGATCTTTGTCAGAGTGGTAGACAGTTCACCGGTTTTAACGGACTCTGGAAGGCCCCGAAGCCTGATGTTATTGCGCCTGTTCCGATTTTCCAGGTCGTCTAATTGAACAGCCAGTTGGAGTTGATTCACGTTTTGTTCCTTCACTGAGGCTTGTAAATTGGATATAAGGCTGTTAGTTGATTCCTGAGCCTTTTCTAGCTGGTGTACTTTGGCTTGGAGATCTGCTACGTTTGATTGGACCGGACGAAGGTCTTGCTGCCAGGCCTGCCGCATTTCGCTAGCTAAGATCTGCATATCTTGCTTGGATGGTATAAAAGACAGAAGAGCCTTCAATTCTGGGTGCGCCTCTAGTGTAAGCCTGGCGTCCTCGGGTGGCAGGAGGCAGGGAGCCCGGGTGTAGGGTGAGCTTGCCAGCGGTTGTCTCACAGAGGGCGCCGGGTCGCTGTCGCCGCCAGGGTTTGATGGGCTGCCTCCCCAGGTCGAGGAGTTTGGACTTGAGGCCCAAGATACTTCTCCACGTGTAGGGACCGTTGCAGGCGCGGCTGAGACTGGAGGGGGCCTGGACAGGGTCAGGGCAGCGGAGGGGCCCCTGGGGCCGGCTGGTAATGGGGCTGCAGGGGAGCACACCCCACTCATCATGGGTACCCCGCCACCACCCCAAGCCACGTCCAGAGCCTCCCGGGGGTCCGTGGATCGGACCAGGCCACGCGAGGGAGCAGTGGGAGAAAGCATTGTATGCTTCAAGGGGGCATGATGGGAACCCTGATTCAAGGAAGAATCCCCTTCAGATGTCGAGACAGGGTCGCGGTCAGGGTCCTCGCGGCCAACCCCACATCCTGAGTATGGCGACCCAGCGGGAGAGTCCTGAGTGTTCACTGAGTGCCAGGGGGGGCAATGAGGCCAGTGGTGGCCTGGGGAGTCAGAGTCCTCCAGTGCACAGTCCCCATCCACAGGCCTGTCCCCCTGGGGCTGCTCATCCCATGTGGTGGACAAGGGATCCCCGTTTCTCCCCATGGCACAGTGGGGGTCCTCAGCTGCCCAATTAATGGATCTGTTGTGTGCAGTGGGCTCTAGGTTCTTTTCCCCCTGTGAGGCATTGGCTGCAGGAGGGCAGGAAGGCGTCAGGCCGAGAGGCCTTGGTGCAGTCCCAATGTTCCTGTTTGAGACAGGGGCCAGAGACTGGCTGGCACTGATAGCAGTCTGAGGGGAGCGTTGAGGGGCCCCCCGAGCGCACTGACCTTGCCTCCCGAGAGATGCTTCCCGAGGCTGTGCATCGGGCTTCTCCGTCTCGTCCATGAGCTGCGGCGCCTGACCTCTCACACCGCGCGGTGACACGGCCGCCCCGTCTCCCTTCTCTGCTTTCTGCGGGTCCTCCGCCGGCGAGAGCGGGTCGTTCCGAGAGGCCGGGATGTCTGGGTATACACCCGAGGCTGCCGGGCTGTGAGCCGAAGGCTGCGCTAAGGCCCGCCTGCTAGACCGCGTGGCGGGCGTTCGGCAAGATGGCGCCAGCCGGTCCGGCGCGCGGCCAGGAGGATCCTCTTCTTCTAGCCCCTGCAAGGGCGCAAAGTAGTTGGAGATTTTGAGACCTCCCGAATCCACAGCGGTGCCAGAGGCAGGCACTGCCTTTTTGTTCCGATTTCTGCCCATCTGGAGCGGCTGGAAGCAGGTATTTTGCGTGTCCCTGGAGGAGCTGCTGCGAAGCACGTCTGGGTCCCTACATAGCTAGGACACGCCCCCATTAACGATTTTTTGATGATCCAGGTGGACAGGAGTACTCCCCTGTGTAACTTTGATGTCAGCCAGTGGCAGCTCATGCATGACACCTGCCGTTTGTTGAGGCCATTCGAGGAGGCCACGTTATTTGTCAGTCGCCAGGACTACGGGATGAATAACGTCATTCCACTGCTTCATGTCCTGGAACAGATGCTGAAAAATCTGTCTGGGCAGGGGACTGGAGACGTGGCGACTACATCTCGCGGCCACATGAGTCCGGTGGGGACTGAAATGGAGGAGGAGGACATTGGAGCAGAAGCATTGTCTGGTGAAATGAGTGGATTTTCTACCCAGGTGACAAGAGAGGAGGAGCAGGAGCAGCTGGAGGAGGAAGATGGAGATGAGGAAGATGAGGCGGATGACCCGCAAGCACCGTGGCAGTATACAGGGGAGATGGAGGCAGGGAGCCCCTCGGAGTCACTTGTGCAGATGGCCCGCAGCATGCTGATTTGCCTGGCTAGTGACAGCCGAATAGTCAGCATCCGGCAGAGGGATGACTTCTGGCTCTCCACCCTATTGGACCATCGCTACCGGTCCAAAATAGGAGCCTTTTTCCCAGCTATTGAGAGGGAGGACAAACTCAAATACTATAGGGAAATCCTCCGTAGTCAGTTGGCCGCTGCCTATGTGCGGCATCGTCCCTCCTCTGACAGGTCTGACCGGGGGGTTCTTCAGCGCTCACGTACTACTGCCGCGGCTGCCGGGGGGAAGGTGGGGGGGTCGGAGCAGTACCAGCTCCATCAGCAGCAACCTAAGTCTGGAGTCACTGATGAGCAGCTTCCTTCACCCGCCTAGTGAGGAGGGCAGTCGCCAGCAGCAGCAGCAGCAGGACCTGGAGCAGACCCTGAACCAACAGGTGGTGGCCTACTTGGAAAGCACTCTGCCACCCCAGTTAGAAGATCCGCTGGACTACTGGGCAGCCAAACTGGATGTGTGGCCGCAACTTGCCGAGTTTGCAGTGGAGAAGCTGTCCTGCCCGGCCAGTAGTGTGGCATCAGAGCGGGTGTTCAGTGCGGCGGGGGCCATCGTTACCCCAAGGAGAACCCGCTTGTCCACGGGAAATGTGGAACGACTGACCTTTGTCAAGATGAATCAGGCGTGGATCGGCCAGGATTTCCACACACCAATGCCTTAGGCGTCAGACTACATCAGCTGTGACGCCTCACCCAAACTGTGAGAAATGAGTCTGGGTTCAAATACCTGCTCAGCCACTATTTGATGCCGCCACCTGCCTGATGCCACACATCTGCTGACAGTTTCTCCAACTGCCACCCAACCATCTTTACCAGGGATTGGTATTGCCACCCACCTCCACACTCTGTCATTGTGCAACTGTCTGACCTCATGCTGCTGCTGTGGCTGCTGCCGTGACCTCCACACTGTCATTGTGCCACTCTCTGACCTCATGCTGTTGCTCCTGCCGCCGTCACCTCCACTCTCTGTCATTGTGCCACTCTGTGGCCTACTCCAGTTTTTGCCACCTCCAGAATGTGATTGCGCCACTTTCTACCTCCATGCTGCTGCTGTGGCATGGGTTGCCGGACCTCCACACTGTGTCATTGTCCCACTCTGTGGCCTACTCCCGTTTTTGCCACCTCCAGAATGTCATTGTGCCCCTGTCTGACCTCATGCTGCTGCTGTGGCTGTGCTGCGTGACCTACACACTGTCAAAGTGACACTGTTGACCTCATGCTGCTGCTGTGGCTGTGCCGTAAACCCACACACTGTGCATTGTGCACTGTCTGACCCATGCTGTGCTTGGCTGCTGCCGTGACCTCCACTTGATCATTGTCCCACTCTGTGGCCTACTCCTGTTTTTGCCACCTCCAGAATGTCATTGTGCCACTGTCTGACCTCATGCTGTGCTTTGGGTGCTGCCCGTGACCTACACACTGTCATTGTGCCACTGTCTGACCTCATGGGTTCTTCTGTGGCTGCTGCCGTGACCTACACACTGTGTCATTGTGCCACTGTCTGACCTCATGCTGCTGATTTGGCTGATGCAGTGACCTACACACTCTGTCATTGTGCCATGTCTGACCTCATGCTGCTGCTGTGGCTGCTGCCGGACCTACACACTGTTGTCATTGTGCCACTGTCTGACCTCATGCTGTGCTGTGACTGATGCCCGTGACCTACACACTGTGTCATTGTGCCCCTGTCTGACCCCATGCTGCTGCTTGGTGCTGCCGTGACCCCACACTGTGTCATTGTCCCACTCTTTGGCCTACTCCTGTTTTTTCCCCCTCCAGAATGTCATTGTGCCACTGTCTGCCTCATGCTTTCTGCTGTGGTGATGCCGTGACCTACACACTGTCATTGTGCACTGTTTACCTCATGCTGCTGCGAGGCTGCTGCCGTGACCCCCACAAATGTGTCATTGTCCCCCTCTGTGGCCTACTCCTGTTTTTTCCACCCAGAATGTCATTGTGCCACTGTCTGACTCATGCTGATGCTGTGGCTGATGCCGTTAACTAAAAACACTGTCATTGTGCCACTGTCTGACCTCATGCTGCTGCTGAGGCTGCTGCCGTGACCTCCACACTGTGTCATTGTCCCACTCTGTGGCCTATGTTTTTGCCACCTCCAGAATGTCATTGTGCCACTGTCTGACCTCATGCTGCTGCTTTGGCTGCTGCCGTGACCTAACCACATGTCATTGTTGCCCCTGTCTGACCTCATGCTGCTGCTGTGGTGCTGCCGTGACCTACCCCACTGTGTCATTGTGCCCCTGTCTGACCCCATTTCTGCTGCTGTGGCTGCTGCCGTGACCCACCATCTGTCATTGTGCCACTGTCTGACCTCTGTGCTGCTGTGGCTGCTGCCGTGACCTACACACTGTGTTTATTGTGCCACTGTCTGACCTCTGCTGCTGCTGTGATGATGCCGTGACCTACACACTGTGTCATTGTGCCACTGTCTGACCCATGCTGCTGCTGTGCCTGTGCCGTGACCTCCACACTGTGTCATTGTCCCAAATTGTGGCCTCTCCCTTTTTTGCCACCTCCAGAATGTCATTGTGCCACTGTCTGACCTCATGCTGCTGCTGTGGCTGATGCCGTGACCTACACACTGTCAGTGTGACACTGTCTGACTCATGCTGCTGCTGTGGCTGCTGCCGTGACCTCCAAAAACTGTGTCATTGTGCCACTCTGTGGGCCCACTCCTGTTTTTGCCACCTCCAGAATGTCATTGTGCCATGTTGACCCCATGCTGCTGCTGTGGCTGCTGCCGTGACCTCCAAAACTGTTGCCCTTGTCCCACTCTGTGGCCCATCCTGTTTTTGCCACTCCAGAATGTCATTGTGCCATGTCTGACCTAAAGCTGCTGCTGTGGCTGCTGCCGTGACCTCACACTGTGTCATGTGTGCCACTGTCTGACCTCATGCTGCTGCTGTGGCTGCTGCCATGACCTACACACTGTGTCATTGTGCCACTGTCTGATCTCATGCTGCCCGCTGTGGCTGATGCCGTGACTACACAATGTGTTTATTGTGCCACTCTGTGGCCTACTCCTGTTTTTGCCACCTCCAGAATGTCATTGTGCCACTGCCTGACCTCATGCTGCTGTGGCTGCTGCCGTGCCCTCCACACTCTGTCACTGATGTTGCCACCTGAGCAGTTTACCTCCCTAACAACAGTGATGACATTCTGCTTGTGCCCACATTCAGTAGCTGTGCTCCCTTGCTTTAACCAATGCTGCCCACATTGGGGGAGAAGATAAGACAAGCAGAGGAATGCAGTAACAACACATAAAAGAAACATAGTGTGGACAAGAGGATAGTCCTCTTACACATACAGACCCATTGGACCAGCACATGGGTGGACCACTTACTCTGAACAGGAGCATCACCTAAACAACGTCAGAATCTTTGCTGTAGTAACTACCACTGTCTCTCTCATTATACTGAACATACACACTAGATGGCATATTGCTCAGTATCAGGATGCAGCTACAATTGTATGATACAATTAATAAATTCATCCATGACAACCATGCTTCAGGAGATCAACTCTTCGTGCTCGATTACACTTACCCAGTTAGTACAGGACACCCCGCTGATGGTTGATGGACCTGTTATCAGCATTTAGCAATATCTTCTCGCCATTACATTAAACTACATTTCTTAGTGACAGTGAGCTCTTCTAGATACAATAGTAAACTGAATATGTCTTCGCTTCTGACATAAAAATCATTATTTATCTTATGCATTTTACTCTCAGCTCAACGTATAGATTTCCAGTAATAAATCCATCTCACTCCGCACTGTAATTTATGCATGTATTTGTCAGTGTCACATATCCCCATACGCACAGTTATATGGTAATGCAGCTCTCCTCTGCAATTCCACAATATTGTACTGCCAGCAATAACGCTCAGCATAAACATTCACGTCAGCACTGCATTTCAGCCCAGCCTGATAGAACTGATTATTGTTTACAAACCAATGTAATAGAAAAAAACTATATTCTCAAAGTTGATCATTTGAAATAATGTATGAAAAATGTATGACTTTTTTTCTGTCACAAAAATCTACTCTTGACCAAAGCAACAATTATTACTATGGTAGCATGCCTCCATTAGATTTAATCTTTTATTTGGTATATCTAACTAGCACATTTTAATGGCCTTGAACATTAGGGGCAAAATATTAGAAAGAGGTGCTGCCACACCAGTCACATAGGGAACCTGTCACATAGGTTATGCCCCCCTTACTGAGGGCAGCACAAGCTAGTGACAGACCTGCTGTTTCCAGCGCTGTGTCCCTTATTCTGTAAGATACAGCAGTTTTAGAGCATTTACCCCTCAAATCTTATTCATGAGTAGGTGTTAGCCCCACCCACCAAAGGCTTGCTCCGCCCACTTACAATTATTCAAATGTTTCTACCTATTCAAAGTAATAGGTTTGTCCGTTGAGGTGGGCGGGGCTAGCCTCAGATGGGCGGGGTTTGAAAAAACTGACACTCTGAATGACTCTTCGAATGACTCTTCTGGCTGAAAACTGCAGATTTCAGCATTAAATACATTAAAACGACAGCATCTTACAGAATAAGGGACACAGTGCTGGAAACAGCATGTCTGACACTACCTTGTTCTGTCCTCCGCCAGGGGGACAAAAACTATGTGACAGGTTCTCTTTAAGGCACATAGCATATCTTAGGCGCATTGCTTGCATATCTGAAGCTCATAAATAAGGTGCATAACCAGGGACGTAACTAGAGAAGCCTGGGCCCCATAGCAAGCTCACCGACCACAAACATTTTCTAGGACCTCTTAGGTCATGCAATCACTAGATAATACGATGAGTGAACACCTCACCATAGCATACCACTACTAGACAAATCCCACTATACCCAGATCAATATTACCAATAGCGCTACTACATATGGACCTTATTAAACCACAAAAACATGACCACAAATTACCATCAAACAGTGACTGACTAATACCCCTATTCTATTACTGAATAAAGTTCTGTATATAAAAAACACTTATATTACCGCCATATAGTGACCATATAGTGGTATATGCCAGTTTACACAGGTGCCATACAGACTGTATATTACCACCATACAGTGACCATATAGTAGTAGATATGTGAACATGGTCTCTGCTGACATATAAGTAATTATAGGGCAGTTACATCTTTAAACTCACAGGTGACTTTTCTCTGACGAGTCGTTGAATTTCTATGTTTTTTTTACTACAGTCCCGAACGCCATTATTACCCCCACCTATGTACAAACTTCCCAATGGTGGGAGAGCGTGTACAGGCCATGGCTTAGGGGACATATAGGCAGGCAGGGTTCAGGTAGGCTATAGAGGGTCATGCAGGAAGGCAGGGTTCAGGTAGGCTATAGGGGGTCATATAGGTAGAAAGGCAGGGTCAGGTAGGCTATAGGGAGGTCATATAGGTAGCCAGGCAGGGTCAGGTAGACCATCGGGGGGTCAGATAAGCTCTCGGGGGGTCATATAGGTAGCCATGCAATGTCAGGTAGACTATAGGGGGGTCAGGTAGGCTATAGGGGGGTCATATAGGAAGGGTCAGGTAGGCTATAGAGGGTCAAGTAGGTAGCCAGACAGGTTCAGGTAGGTAGCCAGGGTCTGGTAGGTAACCAGGGTCTGGTAGGTAGCCAAAGTCAGGTAGGTAACCAGACAGGGTCAGTCAGGGTATGGTAGGTATCCAGGCAGGGTCAGGTAGGTAGCCAGGGTCTGGTAGGTAACCAGTGTCTGGTAGGTAACCAGGGTCTTGTAGATAGCCAGGCAGGGTCAGGTAGGTAGTCAGGGTCAGGTAGGTAGCCAGGCAGGGTCAGGTACGTAGCCAGGAAGGGTCAGGTATGTAGCCAGGGTCTGTTAGGTAGCCAGGGTCAGGTAGGTAGCCAGACAAGGTCTGGCAGGTAGCCAGGCAGGGTCAGGTACGTAGACAGGGTCAGGTAGGTAGCCAGGGTCTGGTAGGTAGCCAGGGTCTGGTAGGAAGTAGGCAGATTCTGGTAGGTAGCCAGGCAGGGTCAGGTAGGTAGCCAGGGTCTGGTAGGTAGCCAGTCAGGGTCTGGTAGGTTACCAGGGTCTGGTAGGAAGCTAGGGTCACGTAGGTAGCCAGGGTCAGGTAGGTAGCCAGGCAGGGTCAGGTAGGTAGCCAGGGTCAGGCAGCCAGGCTAATTTAATGTAAAAGAAAATAAGAAATCCCTTACTCACCTGCCCCATGCTTCCTCGCAGCTCAGCTCCTGCGCAGCGCAATTTATTTATTTTTTTTCTCATAAATTGTAGGGTACATTAAATAGTACTATCACAAAACTACAACTCCTACCACAATAAATAAGTTATGAACTTTGGTTGACTGGGATGGAAAAAACAAACATTATCACCAAAAGCCACCGTTTTGGAATATGTAAAAAATGCCCATAAAAGTGCCAATCCAAGAGTATGCACATCAACAGTAGCAGAGCTCAGCCATCAATAATGCTCATGTGCTTCCTTAAACATTACCATAATCATCGTTTTTTTGTGGAGATTTTTATTGCCCCAAAGCAAAGAGCAGATAAAAAAAAGAGGTTACGATTAAGGGAAAAAAGTAATAATAATTCTCCTCTTTTGTGTCCACTCCTGTGCTTGGCTCAAAAATGACACAAAAAAACTGCTTGTGTGATTCTAGCCATACAGCTAAAAGAATTTCCCAGTTCATAGCAAAATTATACAATATTCTAGTGCAGCCCAATAAAATAAAAAATATCCTATACTCTGCTTATCTGTTTTGTAGTACTCATTATTCCTGAACTTTTGAATTTATTTGACCCACTTTGATGTTTTTTTTATCATATTCATAATTTATGTATTATTCTCTGTAAAGTCTGATTGGCCTTTTTAGGGTTTTTAAAATGTGGTTCATGTGCAGCATATTTAGCTATGATGAAGGGCAAAACAGCCTGATATGCGTGAGCGTATGTCTGTATGTTATTTTTTTAATATTGGAAGCTGGAAACTACTCTTCTTTTTTTACTTTGCTTTGTTTCCGACACTATTTCCGAGCTTCAAGCTAATCCCCAGGTGAGCGGAAATTAGACGTTTTTTACCTTTTGCCTCTTCTCTGTTCCACCGCTGGGTCTTGGTCTTACCTTTGTAATCTTTTGACAGGACACCACTGCTGCATCTGCTGATTGGCTGCAGTTGTCACGTGCCACTCTTCAGCAGCTCCGAAAGGTGATGTAAGCAGAGGCATGTGACTGCTGCAGCCAATCAGCGACTGCAGTGGTGACGACCTGTTTGGAAGAAAACAAAAGTAAACAGAAGACCAGGAGATCCAGCACTGAAACAGAGAAGTGGAGTTGAGTATAGACATTTTTTTAATTTTATTGAGCTACATTTGAATATTTGTTAAGTTTACTGTGAACTAGAAAAATCCTTTAATTTATTCCATAATAAATTTGATATGGTATTAACTATTAGGAGGGCACCTACCCCTTCACTTATTTTACCACAGTAAAGAAAAAGAATATTAACAGCAGTAACCATGTTACAATCATTATAAGCATTTTTTTTCCTTTCATCGGTTAGTTTTTAGATTTTTGTCTTGCAACCTATGACGCCTTTTACTATTCAATTGGGGGGTTTTGCCAGCCCCATTTCAGTTGCCCAAGCACAAAATATTGACACCTCTGCCCCCCTTTACTTGCACAAAAAAAATTTAAAACACGGGAAAAAAATAAAAAAATAGGAGGTTTTTAGTTCATACAGTGGCCATTATATTCACAAGCTCGCAAACCATTCATGGGGGGGGGCCCCTTTTTTTCCTGTAACTCCCTACGCTAACAATTTACAACAAAAAAAGAGAAAAACACAGGAGAATGGGACATTGTTTACTCAAACATACAAACAAAGGCCCCTAATTACAGTCATTGGGGTAAAAATATAGATGAACCTAAATTTGGGGCAACACAAGCCCCAATTCTTAAACCCGGGAAAGTTAAAAACCAAATTTCAGATTTAAATTTTTGTGCAGATGCTTTTTAAAAAACCCCTCCACCAAATGAACGATAAAAAAATGCACAATTTGGGTAAGTACCAGTTCCCCAAACCCGTATGCAAAAAAAGTACAAAATCATACCCAAAAAGGGGGGACTACACGAATTTGGGGTAAAATTTTTATAAGCAAAAAACTTTACACGCCCCTTTTTTAAATTGAGGGGGGTGGTTTGGGAAATTTTTACAATTTTTAAATTTTTTAAAAATTTTTTCGAAATTTTCACAAAAAAGTTGTTTCCCAAACGAAAGCAGAATACCTGATGAAACAATAAACAACTAATTTGTAGGGTATATACCAAAAATGGGACCCCCAGGGCATGGGTTTTGGGGACAAAAGGCATTATCACTGCAGTTTTGTGAAAGGTGTAAAGAAGGGGGTTTTTGGGGAAAAACTACTTTTTTTTCGTCACAATTTTTTTTGCCACAACGTTATATTTTCATCAAGTTATTTTTCATTTCTAGGGTACAGAACCTGCTCAGATCAGCATTTTTTAGTAACTGGATTACTGCTGTATCTCCCAGGAGAGAACGCACTGCTTGTTCTGTATTGACCCCGGGAAAATTTTTCAGGTAAATTTTACAAAAATTGTTTTCTGCAATACCATTTTTTTAAAAAAGATTTAAACAATATGCTTAAAAATTATTTTACAAATTGTGTTCTTATTTCAGACCCAAAACCAAAAGGGTTTTTAAACCCCAATCTTCTTTTTCTTCTGGGGGAAAATTAATCAAAAAAGGTTTCAAAAAAAATGGAATTTTTATTCATTTTTAAACTATTTAGGATGTTAAAAATTGGCCAAAACCCGGGTTTAAAAGGGCCCCTTGGGTTCTTATTTCTTCCACTGTTTCTGGGGCCTTAAAACATCCACAATGATAAAATTTTTCCTGCACCCTTTTCTTCATGGGTTCCATTTTAGACGTTTTTACATCCATTTCAAAAATTTTTTCAGGGGAAAAAAGGGTGCAGATAAAAGACCTGCCTCGTTATTTGCACTTGACTAAAAAATAACCCCCGCCTCCCTGCGCCCAAAAATGGGGAACAACTCAGGAACCCAGTTTGCCTCTTCTCTACTGGCAACAAAAAAAAGGGGTTTTTTACTCCCCCAGCAGCTCCAGTCTGTCTTCCCTTTGGAAACCAAAAAGCCATTTTCCCCCCCTGTTTTCCTGTTTTAATTTGGGCAGGGCCAAGTGGAAAGCCCACCTATCTATAATGATTTTCCCAAAGATTTAAGGCTCCTTTTAATTAGAAAAGGGGCCCCATCAAGGGCCCAAAAAAGCCCGTGGACAGAATCAACCGTAAGTATGGGAAAGGGAAAAACCCCAATTTGCTTTTACTATTTCCGGGTTTAATCACCCGGTTTAGAGGATTAAGCTAAAATCGCACCCAGAAGAAAGGTCTCGGTAACACATTTTGAGCTATAATAGTAACATTCTCCTGATGTATTAGTATACCTTCAGTGGCTTTTCACTCTTCTGCCAAACCATCATATCTTGGATCTAACACTTTACAGATCACACCATATCCCCACATCAAACAGGCAACAGTATCTGCCCCACAGACGTTTATAAGTGTCTATTTTTTACCATGTAAAATAATCTCTTATGATTTAAGCTAAGAAAAGAGGACATCGTCAAGTTGTCACTCTTTCGGTTTGTCCCAAAGGCAGGTCAGTTTTATAGCTTCTCTCATCAGCAAAACTGTTTTCAGCTGTGCTAACATACTTGCACAATGGTTTTCAAAGTGTTCAAAATATACCCATCTCAGCTCTTTTATACAGGTAGCAAACACTCATGTACTTAGAACACTGGAGTGATGGTTGTTTGGGAACATGGGCCTCTTATTCCCCTTATGTCAGATATGGCAGTACAACCAGATGTTTGCAGCTAGAATCCAGTCATCTTACCCACATAACAATGTATAGAGTGTATTTCTGATTCATTTAATGTTAGCTTCTTTGAAAAAAAAAAAAAGTGCTTTTTTGTCAAAAATAAGGAAACTTCGAGCAACTTGGAGCAAACCAAGATACCTGCAAGCAACAGGCCACCATGATTACACTCGGCCCTGGTCGGGGTAGAAAGCCATCATTGTTATTGTTGTCAGCACAGTAGAAGTGGTTGGCAGCTGTGTATAATAGGGTGGCCTGCTGTTCAAGCCATTCCCATATCGGCTCTTATCGGGACGTGGGCAACGGGTTGGCGTGACCGGTGCCTCGCTCCAGTGTTCAGGTCAGGCTTTGTGGCAGGTCTCGGGAGGCCTATATAATAGCCTGTTACTGCAGCGTGATCTGGCGGACCCCCCTTGGGTCCGATAATGAAAGGTTGGCAGCAGCAGTGAGCTTGAGGAGAAAGCTTTGGCCCCCAGAGACTTGAGTGAAGTCTGTACCACACTGCACTGGGAGAGTACAGTGCTGGAGTTGCTGGACATAAGGTCCAGACTACTGAGTAGATAGGGACTCAATTTATGTTGAGTTGTTTGTATTGTCTTGTGATATGGTCTGTACATGAAATGTGCCTAAAGAATAACGCCTGGCTGATGCTGTGATTTTTTTAAAAAAAAATAACGCGAAGGCTGGTGTCAGACTGTGATATTTGTGCCAGTCCGCTTACCAAAGCGGCGATCTGAAGAGCTAAAGATCCTCAGAGACTGTTCAAGATGGCGACTAGACTTGTGTGAGTCTTACAATAAATAAAACTTTTATTTACCTTTTTCATAGAAAACAATTCTGCGTCAAGCCCAAGTGACCAAAGGGATTTGGCTTATTTCCAGGCAGTTTTAGAAGCCACACCCCTGTGATCCTGTCTTACAAGTCTTTTCACATGAGGAAGGAAAGAGCAAGTGTTTACTAAGACTGACGAGGGGAGTGGGGGTGGATCGATAACAGATCATATAAATGGATCTTTTTTTAAAAATATTTGTAATAATATCAGGTATACAAAAATACCCAAATGATGTCGGAAATATACAAAAGGCTCAAAAACAGGTGCAAAATTCCTAAATGAATGGAGATATCAAAGAGCAAAGAGAAAGTTGTAAGACGCGGCACCGGCAGAAACGTGCTCTCAGGTCTGCGGGCAGTCCAGATCTCTCCTAACGACACCCCACTAATAGTGCCGCGGGCGAGGGGCGGCACGGTCCGTGTCCCGGGTCCGTTGTGCGCGCCCGGCCCCCGCGGCGTGTTTGAACTTACCACCAGACCGCTCCTGACTCCTGGCGCAGATTGCACGGGCTGCAGGGACCGGACTCCCGTTCTCTAGGGCAGCGAGCGACGCCACGACTTCACCTCTCTTAAAGGGCAGTGCCGCCCGGCTAACTGGTGATTGCCGGTCACTCGACCCTATTTATTGGCTCCCTCCACCCGAGCAGACATCTGCCCGGATCTTTAGGTGCCTCCTGAGCCTTTAGAGTATGCGTTTCGTCACTTGTTTGCCTTACCGGTACCAGACAGTCTGGTCCCGTTTCCTAACCACGAACACTCTGCCGCCTGTCCTGACCCTTTCTGCCTGTCCCTGACTACGCCTCAGCCTCACGATTCTGTACCAACGCTTATCCTTGGCAACCACCGCAAGCAAGTACCGCCAGTGGAAAACGACCTGGTAGTTCGCGCAGCACGCAAGCCTTACAGCTTATTTGCGGGCGGGCTCTGGTGAAATCCGGGGTTCTACTAGATTTCCGTTCACTGGCGTGGGCTGTCCCCATCGCTTGCGGTGGCCCCAGCGGATCCACTCTCCCACTCTGCCGTTTACAGTATAGATCCGGCCATGGATACAAGACAAAGTGACTCCTGACCTCGGTGATTGTAGCGGACCTTGCCGCAGTCGTCGGCAACAGTCCACGTCAAATTGCGCAAACCGGTCAACAGTTGGACCAGTTGACCGTCATGCTTTCGCAACTTTGGGGCGTTCCTAGCGCCCTGCCGCCCAACTCCAACATTTGGTACACCGCCTACCCGCCGCTCCATCCGCAACGGTGGGTCCCAAGCTTCGGTTACCGCTACCGTCCAAGTGTTGAAGGGGGACTCATGCAGTGCCGGGCTTTCATCCCCCCAGTGCTCAATGCCATTGCTATTAAATGGCGGACGTTCCCATCTACGGACGCCGTTCCAAAGTGGCATTCGTGCTCAGCCTGCGCTTTCCGGGAAGGCCCTTAGCATGGGCCACCCTCGTTGGGATCGAAAGGACCCTGTGACATCGGAATACTGCAGTCCTTCATCCAGGAGGTCCGCTGCGTTTGTGAGGGAACCGGCCCGCCCGGGCATCCTCTGCAGAGAATGCCCTCCTCACTCTGAGGACAGGAGGACTCGTCGGTGGGGAGGACTAACGCTGGCAGTTCCCGCACACTATCATCAGAGTTATCATGGAACGAGGCGCTGACTTGCCTGCGCAAGTTCAAAAAAGGTCTCTCGGGTTGGATTAAGGTGATGTGCTGCCGCAAGTGACATCCCGTCATCTCTCAAGCGGCCGATTAATTACAGTGGGATACCCGAATCTGACTGCGCTTCCACTGAGAGAGACCGAAGGAGTCTGCTCCGGCAAGTACGAGATTGGGGCACGGTCAATGCCGTATCCTCGCCCTGGCTCCCGCAGGTTCCAGGAGACAACATACGAATCCGCACCACTCCCTATTGAGGAGGCCCATGCAGGAGACTAGGTACATATCCTCCAGAGCAAGAACTGGCCATGCGTCGTTCTGGACACCTGTGACTCTACTGCCGGCAGTCCTGAGCAATTCCGGTGGAATTGTCCCAACACGTCAAAACGTTATGGGAAACTCCAGCACCTTAGGGGTTAGTGGGGGAGGACGTTCCCTGGGTGCAAATTCCTCCGCTCACGCATGATAGTTGCCTGTTCACGTAGGGACTGATGCTGCCTCTCATTCGGACCTACCGCCTTCCTTGGGATTTATGGCTCGGCGGAACTTTTTGCACCGCATCCGTTTGGTGTCCCAGCTACAGTCTTCCGGTCTGCGTCCGGTTGAAAAAAGAAAAAACCCCTGGTAATCTCCTTGGTCAGCGGCGTCGCTGCTAAGACGACATATACAGTTCTGTCACCAAGCCTCTGTATCTTTCCGTGGCGAGTACCTCTCACATAAGGAGAAGATCGCCTTCTACGTGTTGCCCCAGTCTTCTTCGGCGCTTCTTCTCGGACTTCGTCGGCTGCGACCTTCCACTTCTTCCCTATGCATATGACCTGGTCGTCGGGTGAAGCACTGTAGCTGGGGGGCCCAACTGCGCTGAGCAGTTGCCTGAGTGGCACCCTGCCCGGCTGCTTACCGACTATCTCACAACCAACCCGCATAACTCATTGCGCCGGCCGGCCTGTAGATTAATCAGGGGCGTTCGCGATGTCCTTCTCGGAGAAAGACATGAAGACTGGAGAGCCATTCATACCTACATCTTTGAACTTATGACTGCACGTCGCCGTCGAACTACTGCTCTGGAACCAGTCCTCCCGAGGTAGACGTCTATCCACTTCCCATTCACCGAGACTCAAGCTATGTTTGAAATATTTTCGGCCGCAGAACCTCCAGAAGGGGTTCATACGGAAATCTCCTCTCCCGCAGGGGCGGGATTCTTCTTGTGGGGAAGAAGGACGCACCCTGCGACCTGCATTGTTTATGCGGGTCTTAATTAGATAACGGTGGTGAAGAATCGGTTTCGCTTTGCCTTTGATTCCCTGAGCTCTTTGAATCGCCTACCTGGTTGCGAAAATCTTACTCCAAATTGGACTTAAGGCGGAGCTTATAATTCTCATCCGCATCCGGAGGGAGATGAGTGGAAGCGGCTTTAAAACACAGGGCTACGCGGCATATTAGCATACTTCGGTCATGTTCCATTCGGCACATAGTCAATGCCCCTGCCGTTCCGGAATTCGTGTCCGCCATCTTAGGCGACTCTCTTGTTTGCACGTCCTTGTGTCGTAGTGTACCTGGATGAATGCCTTGCAACTATATCGTCTGACTTGGAGTACTCACCGTGTTACGTCCGCCAGGTTCTGGAGGCGCCACTCCCGGGCCAAACCGCCTATACATCTAAGTTGGGACAAGCTGCATCCTTTCACCAGACCAGCCCTGCCATTCCTGGGATATATCATATAGCAGACCAAAGCGGTTGCAGATGGGACCCATGCCAAGCTGCTCCGCCGTCCTGCATGGCCATCGCCCTGTTGGTCTATCGGGCTTTACACACGATTCCTGGGATTCTGTAATGATTACACGGCAGTTCATCCCACACTTCTCCAAACGGGTGGACCACCCACTTGTGGCGCTACACGAAAAAGAATGCTAATCCCCGAAGCTGGCCCACCCGAGGCCGAGGAAGCTTTCCTCGAGTTTGAAGTCTGCCTTTGCTATCCAGACTTCTTCTGATCACGGCCGCGTCCATTCTAAGCCGTATTTCACTTGAGTTAGCACCGCCTCTGTCGGGACGGGGTCGGTTGCGTTTCTCACGCAAAAGCGGCGCCAAAGGAGCGAAAAACTGTCACAACTGCGACTTCTTTCTCTAAAACTCTCACCGGCGCGAAAAGGAACCTTATACGATCGGAGACCGGGAAGGTTGCTTAGCCATCAAGCTAGCCCTGCGGAAGACACTGGCGTTATCTTCTGGAGGGTGCTCCGGGCATCCCATCAGTTTCTCATATCTGACAACAAAAACCTCCCAAGTCAATACAGACGGCCCAGCGACTCACTCCACTCCAGGCCTAGATGGGTCGCTCTTTTTCTCCCGAGTTGATTTACCAAATCCCACTTAACCCCGTCCGCGGCAAAGAATGTGAAGGCGGATGACGTTATCTTCGCGCTATTCAGAGGTGCGTAGGTGAAGAAACATCAACGGAGCCATTAATACACACGGAGAGTCATTTTCCCTCTCTGCCCCTGTTGACCTCCGGATATGTCCCGCCTGGGAAGACATTACGTGGGCCCCGCACTAGTAGGACAGGATCCTGATGTGGTGGGCATTGCTAGTTGGTGGCTGGACATAACGGGCCGGAAAAACCCCAATATCCTTATCTCAGCCGGGTCTACTGGTGGCAAGACCTCGCTAGGGACGTTATAGGAATTTGTCGCAGGCCTGGGTCACACTGTGACCGTTACAAAACACCTCGTTTCATGGCAGTCCGGGCCTCCTGCTTCCCATGCCCATTCCCTTCTAGCCCCCTGGTCGGCTCATGTCGGCGATCGGTTCTTTATAACCAACGATCTTCCCCCCTATCATGGTAAACACCGTGATTTGGTCGGTTACAGGATAGTTTTTCTAAGGATGGTTCACTTTGTGCCCAATGAACGGTCTGACCCTCGGGACCACGCGCTGGCTTAACCTATTTTTTCACCACATCTTTCGCATACACGGGATGCCCCTGCAAATTATCTCTGATCCGCGGAGTCCAGTTTGTCTCAAATTCTGGCGGGCCCTATAGTTCCCTGCTTGCAGGTTAACGATCGATTTTTCCTCGCTATCACCCCACAGACAAAAGGCCCAAGCTAGAAAGGGTTAACCCGGTCCTGAGGGACCTACTTGGCGCCCATTTGTATCGGCACGCCGAATGACTGGGCTGACCTACTCACTTGGCTCAGAATTTTTCCTACAATTCCCCTAGATTCCGAGTACAGACTGGGGGCCTCTCCTTTCTATATTGTGTAACGGCCTGCACCCGCCCTCCTCTCCCACACTGCCCTCTTCACTCCTGCACCAGTTCCTGCTGCAGATACATGGTCCGCGACATGGCGACTATTTGGGCCCTCCTGGACCCGCATAGTCTTTCTCCCCGTGCTTCGCGCCACGCATGAAAGCTTCAGAAGATAAGATAAGGAGCCTCCCCAGTTTTTTCTCACTGGTGATCACAATGTTTGGCTTGTCGGACAAGTACGTCAGGCTTAAGATCCCAAGCTACAAATTGGCCGTAACCGTCTCTTGTCGACCTTTGAGGTTATCAGACGTCATCAAAAACATCGGTGCTCTATAAACTCGGCTCCCGCCCTCCCATTGCGTTTCCCAGAATCCTTTCTCATTTGTGTCGCTTCTCCAACCCAATTGGTACATTAACGTTTTTTCTCGTTAGGATGACCCTCCTTCCACTGTGGCGGATGCTTCTGAGTATTCAACGTGAGGAGATCCTTGGATATGATGGTGTCCAGGGGGTTAAGCGGATACTTTCTTCTTAGAGTGGAAGGGTTCGGGCCCCCGAGGAGGAGGAAAGGTCATGGGAGCCGCCGTGGGACAAATCATCAGGGCACCGTCAACTCTATTTGAGGTTCATCCGTGGCTGGATGAGGGGGAGGCCTAACGGGGGGGTGGGTACTGTAACGCGCGCACCGCAGACCGTCGTCTCGGTATGCGGGAGGGCTCTCTCCCCCCGGTCCCACCAGCTCATGTGCCCGATGGGCGAGGGGCAGCACGGTAGTGACCGGTCCGTTCGCCGCACGCATGTGCGCGCACCGTCCGCGCGCGTATGAACTTCCTGCCCTCGCTACACGACTCCTGGGCTCGCTATGCAATCGGCCCTTGCCGACTACCAGCACCACGATGGAGTCCTGCGCTCCCGTTCTCTAGGGCTGCTAGCGCGCGACCCAGCCTTCCTTCATATTTACACGCGGCAGGTGCGACCGGTACATTTGGCTGATTGCCGGTCCACTGTCCCTCTATAATTCGGCTACTCCTCAGGCAGACCTCTGCCGGTATCTTTAGTGCCTCCTAGCCTTTGAGCAGAAGCGTTTCGCTCCCTTGCTTTGCAATTACGGGACTGTACCAGACCGTTCGTTCCCAGTTTCCTGTCCAGAACCTCTAGAACGCCTGTCCTGACCTCTTTACGCCTGTCCCTGATCCGCCCTCAGCATCACGTATTCCTGTACCACGCTTACCTTGGCATACCACCGCCAAAGCAAGTCCAGCCAGTGAACGACCTGGTTGTTCTCCAGCCAAGCACAGCCATCGTAATCACCCCGATTTGCGCCGGGCATGCGTGAACACGGGTTCTTACTTAGATTCCGTTCCTGGCGTGGGCTACTCATCCATCGTGTGCGGGGGGCCAAGCCGGATCCACTCCCACTGCCGGTACTAACACTACAGGGACTAACCCTATATACAACATAGAGAACCCTAGCAACTAATGTGCTCTCCCTAACCTACAAATACCGCGGTGTATGCCCTGAAAAACTGCATCCCTTTTCAGAACCTTCACTTTACATCAAAATATAACAGACCTAAAGAGTGTCCCACTATGTTCTCGATCTCCCCTCAGATTCTCTCAGGGGTCAAAATGGTGAAGTAAGAGAGACATAACTGAATTATTTATACTGAGGTAGTAATTATGGACACCAAATCAAAAAATAAATAAATAAAAGAACACACACTGTGTGTGCCAGAATTTAGGGTGAAGGTTTCATACAGGTAGAAGTACCTGCTTTAATTACTCCTGTATGCAACCAAAAGTAACACACAAAAAGTAATGGGCTGAAAATAAATAACAATGATAATGACCCATGCGGACATCCATAATTTATTACAGGTCTGAATAGATGCAAATACATGCTCTGATGAGGAAATTCTTCAATAGGTTCAATGACCACAGGTCCCTCAACAGGGGACAGAACACTCACCAAACTCTGGATTAAAGTCTTGCTCCATAACAAATGTTAGCTATGATTTGTTTTTCCCAGTGATGTTTGGTCTTCCCAAGGGTCAAAAAAGGCCAAATAATGCAGATGATTCTGCACCAAAGGAAGAGGGTGGAAGATAGAAACAACACAGCAACTGATCCTGAGGATTGTGGTTTAATAGGGTGTCTAGGATCTATGCTGGCGACCCTATAAGACTCTTGAATGTCTGTTTCCACTGCCCACCTAAGATGGGAACCGGTTTCATTCGACCTCTGTTCAAATCTGTGGCTGAGGTGGGGTATTTAAACCCAGCTTTTTCTCTGCTAACTAGGCATGGTGACTTGTCCTCGTGTTTCTCTGCTCATTACCCTGTGCGGACCCGTTTGTGCTTATATCCACTCTTCTGTGAGTAACTCAGTTTGTTTTCTGGGAGATCTGTGAGTCGTGTAACTACACCTCAGCCTGCCCTACCTATCACCAGCAGATAGACAGGGTTCTCCTTTTTCTGTTTCTTACAACTAAAACTATATACACACTCCTGAAATGAACTCAATGAACGTAGCTAAACCTGATTTCCGCCTATTTAGCTGTGTAAATCCTAGCTCCTCCCCTGTCAGGTCTCTGTTTGGCTGCTAGCCCAGCAGCACTATCTCCCACTCTAGACTCGGTTATAACCCTTCTGACATCTGATGCTAAAGACAATTATTACTCCATTGTCCCACGGTTCAGAGGAAGGTTGGATCTAATGGCACCACCGCAAGGATGGCGTAAGCAACAACAGGGAGCGGAATCTACAGTAGAAGCCGGCTTTTTTACCAGTGTCCGCCGCAAAGCAGGATGGGACTTGCGTGCGGCGGGAAAACTTACCAGGTCGTTTTTTACACTGGCGGTTGACTTGCGTGCAGTGGCAGCCATGAAGGTGAGCGTAGGCTAAGAACTCGATTGTAAGTAGAACGTAGTCTGGACAACGCAGTAGTGTCAGGAGCCAGGAGGCAGAGGTTTCGTGGTAGCAGGGACGGAAGGCTGGACGGTACTGGTACTATGGTAGATAGAACCGAGACTCTAGGAACGCCTTTCTCTATTCGGCAAATGGCGACTATAGATCGGCACAAGACCTCAGTAGGGCAGGCTTAAAACTTAGCGCAGCGACAGGCAATACCCAAAACCTTAACGAGCGTGCGCTGGCCCTTTAAATGTCAAGAGCCCAGGCCGCGAGGCCGCGCCCTAGGAGTGCGGGGACATGCCGCCCGGCAGCGAGACTGGCAGCTGCAGCAGCTGAGCACGCCCCCCGCCCGCGGGTTACCTAGGCAGGGGACCCGGCCGGCACAGGGAGCAATTTGCACGCCGCCCCAGAACTCGCGGGCCAGCGGTGCCTGCGTCCGCGTGGAGGGACCATGGGTGTGTCTGCGACACGGGGACGGGTTCGACAGCGCAAAACGGTGAAACAAATTATATTACTGACTAGTAAACACTGCACTCATAGATACACCCATGCCCAACCCAATACAATTATTCACACAGTTGTACCTGTTGACATGCCTCCTCCCCCCCCCTATACCGTGAACATGTATGTACACATCTAAACATAAATATACATTTTCCCTCTTTTACATGCCCCTGTTTATCCCTGTCATTCCTTGTTCATCCAATCTGTTTTTCCTACTGGCGTCTATAGTCTTACATCTTTTTGATGCGGCAACCTGGGTCTCTTGCTGCAAAGTCCAACTCGCTTTGCAGCAGACTTTGCTGAACACCAAGAGCTTGCCTTAGGCTATGTTCACACGGCGTAATTGCGTGGTGCGACCACGTCACGCCAGCAATTCACGCCCGGGTGTTTGGGCACCCCCAGTCGCGCTGACATGTCAACTTATCTACAAATATGATAGTACCAATACGACTCGTCATTGTACGCCCCGGCGGAGAAGAGGCCGCTAATATCCATAATTCTCTATGGATTACCGTAATATTAATATTAGAGCGCAAATACGATGCAAAATACGCGCCAAAATTCCCCCGTGTGAACATAGCCTTAGAGTCTGCTGCCAAGAGGGTGTCTGATTTCAGACAGCAGTTGTGTAGTGGGTTTTGTTTGTGTCTCCCTTTTGTGCCTGATCATCAGGCAATTCCATCCATGGAAGTTGATCCACTTCCATAATACAGTGCAAAGGGGAAAAGCTTTCAAACAGGAAAAGCTGCTGCTGGGTTGCAAAGAAGGAAAAGCCCCAAAAATACAGGAAACATAACACTGAGATGAAAAAAGACCTAGATATGCAAATTGAGATTTTTTTTTTTTCGTGCACTGGCTAACCCCTTCAGATTTGGGAATATCCTTCACTTCCTTCACTTAAACCAAGCAACGATCTTACATCAATTTTCACAGTAGATCACTCTTGACTGGTCTATGGCTAAAGCCTGTTGCAAATCAATATAAACAATATCAACATATATTCATTCCACATATTCTTAATAACACTTGATAAGGGAATCGCCGGTCTCCCCAGGATGCCACTGCAAAGACACAAGGATGAGTAGATCACACATTTATATGGGTTTTAATTTCTGGGATGGACACAACTAGAAGATGGCTCCTGACTGCTGTCATATTAGCTGACTCCGTCGAAAAACTACGTAGCTAGTAGGCTTTGTTTAGATAAGATAGTTTTCCTCGGTGTACACACGTGCTTAAGTTGATTCTATGAACTCATTCAAAAACACACTGAAAATGAACTAGTTAACCATTCATATTCCTTGGTTGCGTTACACCCTGTTGCAAAAAGGGTTTCGAAAAAGGTGGTTCAGCACCCTCATTCATTTGGGAAGTGTCTGCTGACGTTCCAATCCCTGTGTGGGCTCTGTCATTCTCACCCGTCGCGACGCATTCACCTACAACTGTGGACTGATCCCCTGTCTGGCGGGACACCACCTGTCTCTCAGTCCTGCGCGTAACACAACTGCATGCAGGAAAAAGCATTTTAACACATGGGTGCATGTCATGTATGACTTGTGGCGACCAGGCCGCCGACACGCCCCCCGATCTCAGGCGCATTACTAGGTGCCGGGGGTGCTTTGTAATGTGCCTGATATTGGAGTGCGTCTGATTAAAAATTTAGCGAAGGGACTGTAGTCAGTTTCGGCCTGAAAAGACGCCAGACTTCGGGCGCAGCCTCGTTCATATATGTTGCCCATAGGGTTTATCCCTGTCTGACAAGCTTCCGACACCACCCAACACTTGTTCAGTTAGCTGAATACTCTGAAACACCTTGTATGCTTCTTGCGTTCAGTCCAGTGGAGTTCATTATAACATCATAGCACACTCATCAGCTACTGCAGAACCCCATAACCCTTATGGCTATATTTCACATAACAGTATTGTTTATTTCCCCAAGGGCTATATACAAAAAATAGATTGGAAACCAATCTGAAGTAAGCAAGAGACCCTTTATAGAACTTGCCACTGGAGATGGTTTTGTCGGTTACTAGTGTTGAGCGATTTTTATCGACAAAGTTGAAATCGGCAAGGTTTATTTTGGTGATCGAAATTTTCAGATTCATGCGAGAATAAGGTTATAATCTGTGGCATAATCTATTAAGATCGTGCCATTTCGGCGCTTCCCTGTCAATTTTGGCGGCCAGCAAATCAGATTACAGAACTTAGAGCAGTGTGATGTGCTGTCGCAGAAGTCATGGACATGGGTGTGGTATGGTTGCGATTGCTGGAAAAATCACATGACCTGTATGTACTATTGAAATCAGAGATTTCCTGTTCAGCCTTTAGTGTCCTTCAGCGTCTCATTGGAATAGGACGTACCCTCTGCGCTCTGCCTGGGGCCAAAAAGCTCAGCGAAAATAGTCTATTTCATGCACAGAGAAAACTTCTTCTATTAGCTGTGATCCTTTCATTTAGTTAGGATTAGAGATTTCAAGATTTTATGGTAGTTTCAGATAGAGAATTTTAAAGCAGCATTACCGCTGTAAAGTCATGGGGGAGGGGGGGGGCCCGCGGGCCTGCGTACCACAGAACAGCTCTATCTATAAAAAACACTGGTATATGTTCACCAAGACTTGGTGTAGACATTGCTCTTCATTATCTTTATTATTAATCAGTTTGCTATTGACAATCTTTTCCTGGGTATGGGCAGCTGTACTTATATTGGATACACATCCATTTCTTTGTAAACTGCAGGTCTCGGTAGTTAGGTGGCAAAACTCCACTTTTATGTCATCGCTATACTTTTCAGATAGGTGTTCATTTTCATTTTACCACTTCCACCGTGTTAGATATCATCACACCAATGCAAGGTTAAATTACAATCCACAGCAATCTCTGTAGCTAAGCACCAGGTGGTTTGTTGCCCAAAAAATAACGTGTGATCATACGAAAACATAAACAGATACAATTTTTTGACTTTTGCGCACCCAGCTGTGTTCATTGACGCAGCTAGCACGTAAAGCTTAAAACAGCAATTCTATAGGTCACCACAGGTGAATTGAAGGTGCAATATTCACGTGTATTATACGAAATTTTAAAGATACGTGTTTTTTGACTTTTGCGCACCCCAGCTTTGTTCATTGACGCCAGCCATCCCACGTAATCTTAATACAGCAATTCTATAGTCACAACAGGTGAAATTGAAAGGTGCACTATGCAAAAAATAATACGTGTATTATACGAAAACAGAAACTGTACGTGTTTTTGTGACTTTTTGCGCACCCAAGCTTTGGTTCATTTGTCGCAGCATCACGTACTTCCTTAAAACAGCCTCAATTCTATAGTTCACCACAGGTATAATTGAAAAGGTGCAATAAATACACGTGGATTATACGAAAAATCATAAACACGTTAGGTGTTTTTTGTCTTTCTCGCCGCAACCAAGCTTTGTTGCTCACCTTGAGCCAGCATCACGTAAATCTTAAAACAGCAATTTCTATAGTCATCACAGGTGATATTGAAAGGTGCAAAAAATACCGTGTATTTTCCGAAAACATAAACAGATACGTGGTTTTTTACTTCTTGCCCAGTTCCAGATTGTGGATAGATCCAACTTTGCAGTTAAATTCTGACATTCCAGCAATTTTGTTTTGATTGACAGGATTTTGAGAATAGCTGGGATTTGTCGTTCATTTTAAATATGAGACTTTCAAAAACTCATTTCCATACTTCTCAAATTTTCTATATTTCATTGACACATGGAGCGAAATGCAGGTGGTAAGCGAGCTAAGAGGGGGGTTAGACTATGGACGGGTAGAGGTACGAACGAGGAAGGTGCTCTTCCAGGGCTGCGACACCACGCATGCCCAGCGGATTCGTCAGTTGCAGGACCGTTCAGCCTAGTCATTCGTGGGTCAGGGCCCTTTGAATCTAAGTAAAACGTACCATCCGTCGCCAATCTGTCCTTCAGTGGTCTAATGCAACATCGCATCCTAGCAGTCTTTCATCCTCGTCTCCCCAGTCACGCACACAACATGTCGGGTATATCAGCCATATCAGCATCCCGTCCCATATGAAGCCAAGCCCAAATGTCAAACTCGTTTGTACCCCACCATTGTGAATAATCCTTGTCTGAAGACCTCTTTGATGACCAAATATGCGGTTTGGGGTCAGAAGGCATGTTAAAAGATCAAGGAGGATGAGTTAGTCTGCTCTGACGCCAGTTCTTGATGCCATCAGTGGGAGGTGAAGGAAGCCGGTCAATCGGCTAAAAATCCCAGGGCAGTCGGCAACGCCGTGCAGTGCCCCTTGCTTGTAGCACCCGCAGATCTGGATTGCAGAAGAAAGTCAGGCAAGACCACCAAGTAACATGTGTGATGATGATGTTGTGACGACACTTGCGGATCCATCCTGGTCTTTTCCCGCAGAATTTGCTTGCGGACTCCCTCACGCGCTTCACTACACCCGTGGACGAGGAGGAAGACGATGGGGATAAGTGTCCTAGACGGGCTCCACGCCACAAAAGGGAGAGGGCGGTCGCCAGAAAGTCCGCTGTATGATTCCTGCCCAGACACGCGTCAGCGCAAACCCGCTCCTCGCTTATCGACGTCTAAAAGGTCCAGGACCTCTCAAGCCTGGGCGCTTCTTTAACCAAGCTAATGATTTCACCCGCGATGTCATATGCCCGCCTTTTGCCGGTAACGATATGTAGAGGCAAGTAACCTTAAGTGGTAACCACCCCCAACATGGTCTAGTCCATGCCAGGCGACAATGAGTTGAGTTGAAATGGGGGGAAACACTTGGCCAAAAAAGGCCAGACCAACGCCGGGCCGTCAACCACTGTCCACACCCTACTGTCTCCGCCTCCTCCCCCTCGCCTCCACCAAGCGTTCCTAGCTGCCCATGTCTCTCACGAGTCATGACAGGGCTCGACTCCCGCTTCAGCATCCCACCGTTGCACCCGATAGTACAACCAGTGACCTCAAGAGTAACTTCCTACCCTTCTCCTTCCGCAGTTTGACGACCTGACGCCGTACACGGCCAGTCTAGCTGCCAGCCTCTGCTCTTCAGGTTTGGAGCAGAAGAAAAACACTGTAAAAACCCAAACAATCCCAAAGCAAAGCTCTGAATGTCGGCATTTGACAACGGAAATGTCCATCTGACCACGACACCTGGACTAGTAAGATAGGCCCAAGCCGCCTATAGCTCTGTGACAGCTCATCTCGGGTGAGCTGGGTGGATGTCTCTGGGGGTGCACGTGGCTCTCAGGCTCAGGCGCCACGCTCTTCAAAATCAGAAGGATGGTGCAGTGGCTCTTTCCCCCAAGGTCTCTGGTGGCATCCAGTGAACAGAGTCACTGGCCGTGTGAAATTAAGCTCGCCTTGGAGCGACAACGTCCACACACGGTCAGGGAGCTGTGGACAGCTCTCAGCAACGATGACTACCGCCCCGACTAGCGCTGGCTGGGTGACAAGAACCTTGTTGCCAGGGCTAAGGTGAGTGTGCGATAACGGCGTAGCGAAATTTGCGGGCGATACCGTAGATCGCGTAGGGGTGGAGCATAAATCCTTGGCCTGGCACATGGTCATGAACATTGTCGCTCCAGAAATTTCTGAAAGAGATACCAGGGTATCGGACTTCCTGCTGAAGAAGCTCGAGGTCTGAGTTCGCACTTCCAGCCGTTACACTGCTTCGTCCCGCCTGGCTTGCGTTGCAGCGTCAGCTCCGGCATCCCCCGTCAACCGTCTCATGTGGACGTGGCAACAGCTGGAATTCCACCCTCCACATGCTCCACGATTGTTAGGGAGCGCGCAATGCCACTTACGCTGTTCGAAGTGACACATGGCCCTGATAAGCAGCGGTGCGGGACCTCGTGGGTGTTGAGGCCACCGAGGGAGAGTGGTGGCAGCGTGGAAAGACTCTGCACCATCCCTTGCCAGTTTTGAAGAAGCTCCAAAATGGTCAGTGCGGACGATTGCCCCTTCTATCAGCATGACCATTGTGGTGATCTTAGTTCTGGTAAGATCCGGTGGACACCCTGAAACATCAGGTCAGCCAGCGACGGTGGAGGAGAATGACCACAGATGCAGACACGGCGCCTTTCTCTCCGGCAAATAACAAGGCCGACATTTTCTCAATTTACGCGTCTTCATAGGCCAGTGGTTCAGGGTCAGAGCTAGTGCAAGGCCGGCCCTCAGCTCTCAGGTGCTATCATCTGAGGGAAGTCAGGGTGTGTTGGAAGCTGTCGCCGGAGGAACGCGGAGGAGCGAGGTCTTCCTAGAAAACCGACCGTACACGCCGTGGAAGAGGTTGCCGTGAATTTGAGGCATAAGTGGAAGAGGAGTTTGTAGTAGACCCTCAACCCAGAGGATTAGGGAACTCAAGGCTCCATCTATCACATGAGTGCTTGGATGCTCATTTTCCTCAACATGATCTAGCATTAAGGCATCAAGCATGAACAATCCGTTAAGGGGTGGCCACCCCTCCGATCCCGGTACACAAAAACTCAAAACTCAGCACTTTTCCTTCCCACCCCACCCAAATAGAGAGTAAAATGCAGGAATGGAGGAACCTTGCGATTGAATCTCTGGAGACATCTGTTGCGTATGCTTCACGTTCTTCAAATGATCACGGTGGTTGGATCAAGCAGACAACGCTGACAGCAAGTAGACAATGCCTTGTCAGACGTTCCGCTCGCCAGCAGAGGGAAACTTTCAAGAGGACATCAGGTAAATTTGGAAAAAGCATTATGCTAACTAGGATACATGAAAAAATTTTAATTTATTAGTTCCACACTTTTGGCAAATATCTGCTTCAAGCCATCTCGCAACTTCACGGGACCTCAGTACCAGGTGGGTCCTACGCTATTTGTTACATCTCTATTGGCGTCCTGTTCAGACTGCCATCGTCAGCGGAGCGATAAATACCTGCTTTCAAACGCAACTGCACTGATTTAAAACCTGAGGAAAGTGGGTGTGGGCGTGAAAAACCAAAATGGAGGCTGCCCACTCCTCCCTACAGATATTCTGAAAACCACACATTCGTTTTTGTACAGGTATTTTCTCTCCATGAAGTCATGCTGGTATGAACAGGACCAAGTAGAGAGGTCATAAAATATAGCGTAGGCACCACAACTGTGTATGAAGGGTCTCGGTGACGTTGCGGAGATGGGCACTTAAGCATTTTTGGCCAAAAGTGCTGAACCATAAGAATTTAAAAGTTTTTTCATTTACTCCTAGTTAGCGTAATGTTTTTCCAAATTTCCTATGTCCTCTTGATAGTTTCCGTAGTCCATTAGGGTGCCTACTGTTATTTCGAATGTCCGCTTTATGTACTGCTGCCACACCAGTGTCCATTTGTTTTTTCAAACAAAGTTTTTTGATGTGCAAAACCAAGTCTTTTTGGTTTTGGCTATGTTCTGGAGATAGTGTGCAATGCTATTCACAGTTCTGTAAGCGATCTGCTTTTATTTTTTGTCATATGTGCATAGATAAATTGATTCTGGGAACACTGTCAAGACATTGCAATATGAAGAATGAAATATTCCACAAAATAAATCTTCTCAAGGTTTACAGTTGAAACCAGAAGTTTACATGCACTATATAAAATGTAACATATGCTATCGTTTTATACAACTTGCACTTGACATGAAAAAGAATTACAATACAACTTATGTTTTAGGTCATTTAGGATTACCTAAATTCTTTTATGTTTGCCAAATGCCAGAATAATCACAGAGTGAGAGTATTTTTAAAGGCATATTTATGGCTCTTCTGCAAACGTCAAAATGTTTACATTAACACGGGGATTACTATGCTTTAAACAGTTTGGGGACAGCCATTTTGATGCTGTCTTGTTTTTGTAAGCTTCTTGGTTATGGACAACATGCTGCACCCGTTAATTTGAGACTCACCAAGAATACAGATAATTATGGTTATCCTAATGATCTAAATCAGGTAAGGTTTATTATGATTTCATGTCAGGATAGTGAGAAAAAACATGCATATGGGAAGTTTTTTATAGTGCCTGTAAACGGTTTGGTTTACTACTTGTATAAGGCTTAAATTAGTTTTTATTGGGAGCATGGGTTATAACCATTGCATTCATAGCCCTGGCAGCTGCCATGGGACCTAGAGTATTATGAAGCCCACATAGAACATGTTACCATTTTGTAATGAACAACAAGTTGGTGGTTTTCTGCTATCTAGCATTACTATGTGGGTTATTTGATATATGGAGCTATTACGTATATCTTTAGTTTTGCTACTACTTTTCTAATTTCCTCTCACTAGGTGGTACAGCCTTGATATGAGGCACTATGAATGCTAGTTATGCCTCTGATTGGAGGTCCATAGTCTATTCATTCACAAAAGGAAGCAGGATTAGAAGATGATGGTGCAATGGTGCACAATAATGTAAAAGAAGCTATCCCTCCGCCCATATGGGCCTAGGGTATTTAAGCTGTGCCTCTGACATCAGACCTGCTATTTTATTGCTGCACACTCTATTAGTTTAAGCCATTATTCAGCTTTATTTACTGTCTTTCCTGATAAACAATCACTCACATAGAACCGTGGACAGCAGTTTTTCAGTAACTAAGATGTATCAGATCTGAGCTGCAAACATACAAAGTATTTCCCTTGTTACCTTGTGTGAATTGGATTTTTACTTTTTACAGAAAACACTAGGGCACAATTCCTATAGTGGTTGCCCAAGAAATGCGTCATAATATGCTCTAAAATGTAGCACATTTTGGTACATTATGTGGGGAAAACAAATCTGTTAATTTTTAGATATGTTTGCAGCACATTCGACCAAGGGACATGGCTTAGCCAAAAGTAGGTATTATTTTGTGAGTGAAAATGCCATTGCCTTTTAATTTCTTTTTTTGGGCCTTATGCAGGCCAACAAAATTGTGTTAAGATTGTGGCGTAGAATTTTGTGCTAACAGGTACGCAAAAATGATAGTTGGTCTAGCCAAATCTAGACATAGACCTAAAGTTTGCACCCCCCATGTTCAAACAGCTGATTCCCTTTATTCTAAACCTTAGGCAGTCCCTAAGGCCATTTCAATCTGCACGGCGCGTTGCGGCACGGCTTGTTCAGACAAGTTTGCGGGTTTTTGCCGTCTGAAAAAACGCCGCAAACGCAGCACAAGCATGCCTCCTTATGGAAAACCCGTGCCAGCTCCCCACTGGAACGGGTTTTCCACCGCGGGCCCGCCTCCCGAAATAACATTGTTTCATGCCACATACTTCCGTCCGGTTTTCGGACGGAATATGTGCATGTGAATGTCCCCTTCGCGGCCTTGTGTACGGCACACAAACTGGACAAATACCGGTCGGATAAGCCAACCAGTATTTGTCCATTGCCACGTACAAAGGAACCATAAAGGGGGGAATGCACCAAATTTTGAACTGTCCAGCTTTTAGAAAGGAATGGTATATGTGTCCCAGTATGTGCAATTTTTCTTGTTGTGGGTATTCTTTGTGCACAGCAAATTTTATTGAGTATTTTGTCATAATATCTATTCAATGACCCATTCATTTCTTTGTGTTAGAAGCTCATTTATAAGGCTGAGGAGGAGTAAATAAGACAGGTTCTGTACCACACAAGTAGCCTGTATGTGGAAGTTGCTGGACATTATAGCCCAAGCCGGAAGCTCACCACACCATCCATGCTGGCAAGGGCTATTGTGAACAGCAGTTTTCAAATACAAGCTACTTAAATTGGAACCACTTGTGTGGTAAAGCTCCTGTCTTATTATCACAAGCAGGTGGTGGTTCTGCAGGGTCAGGAGCGAGCTTTATCACAGAATCAACCACGGTGCAAAGTGGAGCCTAAGGAGTCCCTTAGTTTTCACTCGTTCTTAGCCACCGTTCTTAAAAGGCGACTTTGGATCATTGCTGCAGGGTACTCCCAGATGAGGACACCTATGGTGACAGCTGATGGACAGGTGCAGTAGTGGAGGAGTAGACAGGAGACCTAGCTGGGTCACGAGCAGAAGGTCAGGACAGGCAGAGTTTATTTGAAGCCCGATCACGAGCAGAAGGTCAGGGCGGACAAAGTTCTAGCAGTGTTCCCTGTGTCAACGGCAGAAGGTTCAGGTCAGGCTTCACCTGACAACGGCATAATCAGAAATTATGTTCTGGGAACCGAAAAGCAGAATACAGTAAATTGGTCTGGAAGCTGTGAGGAAAACCAATAATCTGTCAGTGATCTGAAAGGGAGGTGCCCTTTATATAACCACAAGCTTGGAGGCTTTCTTAGCCTATTGTCCTAGAGGGAAGCCGGCAGCAGAGGGAGAAGAGAGAAGGCAACGGACCAGAGGAAAGAGACACCATACGACATGGCAGCTAGATACACAAGCGTGCCTGTGGCTCCAAGCACAGACCGTGGCGCGGGCATGACACTTCTTATTAGCCTTCTACATAAACCTAAACAAGGACGTTGGCCCAAAACATTGCTTCTGATTCTTTTATACTCACCTGTATACCAATGGTGCGGTTTCCCGATAACGGGGATTAAATAAAGTTTGAATAAATGCTTTCTTTATTTCAAATCGGAGTAGTGGCTAATTTGTTCTGAATCTTGTGAAGAAAGTTGGTGGATTGGAAGATTTTTTTTTAACATAGCCAGGCACCTGGTAGACACATTTAT
The DNA here is from genome assembly GCA_025379985.1 of Phyllomedusa bahiana. Classification (NCBI taxonomy): domain Eukaryota; kingdom Metazoa; phylum Chordata; class Amphibia; order Anura; family Hylidae; genus Phyllomedusa; species Phyllomedusa bahiana. The sequence continues at coordinate 57,504 of JAODAL010024963.1, forward strand.
GAAGGAGAGAGATGCTCTGTGTCCAAAGTATTTAGCACGTCAGATAAATTCACTGTAGATATAAAGTTACCAGCATATTGTCCAAATTAACACCACATGGGGAAATTCACAGGCTGGTGGATTAGTTTTGTACAAAACAAGGGGTTTCAAGGGTTAACCAGCCCTCACAAAACATTGTCACCTGAGCATGTGAGACCTATTATTGAATAGATACTTCTATGGGAACTGATGCCAACAGTTACATCACCACAGCATATTACACTCATCCGCTTGTAAGGATCACACAGAATATTTTGCTGCATGGAAAAATCTGCACAGAATTTGTGTACAACGGCTTCAAAATAAAGACACGTGGATTGCATGCAAATTTTTACTGCTCCATTGACTTTAACTGAAAAAATATGCGTGGAATCGGAGTGGAAACACATGAGGAAATGGAAACCGCATGCATGAAAAAATACACAGGAAAAAGTGAATGATGCAAAATCCTATTTAAAGCAATAGGGCATGGATTGTGTGCAGATTTCACATGGATTTTTAAACTGATTGTTATTGGGTGCAAGACAATTAACGAACAATTTAAAAATCTGATAGACACAAAGACATATAAGAGGGAAGAAACAGAAGGAAGTTATATAACAACCTATAATGATATTATTCTTAAAGGGGTTTTCTTGCTACAAAGATTATATCTCCAATGATCGGGACAGTAAAAATAAGCACCTTTGTAATTGGTTTGCCTTACCTAAGTCACTTAGTATAGAAGAAATGAGCTAAACTGTGAATCTATAGCTATTTTTGCAGCAGCTGGTCGGGACACTCCCCTTTTCTGTGATTGGCTGACTGATATGTCTTTCAGCTTGTTGGGACACGCTTGCAGATGGGAAACGCCCCCTGAGCTGTGATTGGCTGGCTGACATTTCATTCAGCCTGTTGGGACATGCCCCCAGACGGGAAACGCCCAGAACACACAGCCTGCGCTGTGATTGGCTGCCTGCACACTCTGTGCTTACTCCCCTCTGAGCTGTGAGAAACGAGCTGCCTGAGATGGCTGTGTGTATAATGAAGGCTGTCTCTGCTCCTCTCTATCGGATGATAGTTCTGTGTAAAGGATCTGGGCAATTACTGAGTATCTAACTGCTAGATTCACTCTCCCCTCATATAACACAGCCTTATACCCTGCGCTCCCCCCACATAACAGCCTTATACAGTCTTATCTACCTCCTGCCTGATAACAGAGGGGGGGGGGGGGAGAGGGGTAGAGAGCATTTCTCACACTTGCTTCATCAGTTCAGGCTGTATGTATAAGGCTATGTCTACTTTGCATCGGACAAAAAATGACCCGAAAGCGGCCCATTTTTTTTTCCGATGCAGGACTGCAGTTTTTGTCACACTTTGTACAAAATCCGCAGTTGCTTCTTGTTTTTTTGCCGTCACAAATAGAATTATATTGTATGGGAAGACGGCAAGAAAACGAAAAGCGCCTGTTGTATAATACGCCAGCGGCAGAAGACGAACAGAGAAAAGATGAGCTGTGGAGACTGCAGCTCATCTTTTCTGTTGCCGGCTATGGGGCTGCAGGAACGATCATACCTTTGGCGCTTTTAAAAAACAGAACGCGCCAAAAATACGATTGTAATCCTGTGCAGTGGAGACATAGCTTAACTGCTTACACCAATGCAGAGGTACTAGTTACAAGGAGCTTGTGCAGCCTGGGAGGATGCTGACAGCTCTGCAGCCAGAAGCATAGCATCTTCTCCCTTCCCCTGATAACACAGAATAATGATGCCATAACTCTTCAGTGACGGGAGACACGCCTCCTGGCCGGAGAGACCCGCCTACTGAGAGGAGAGACTTGCCCATGGGTTTGAAACTGAAACAGATAGAAACAGCTCAAGTCTACGAAAGCTTCTAACGATAAAACCCCTTTAAGCAAGTTTTGGATACACCCATAAAATTTGAAGGTGGATTTATTAAAATGGGGTGAATCTTGGCAAGCCACAGAGCATTCTTTTTATTGTATTGTATATCGAAACCTTTCCCCTTTTTC